>JAXLNO010005206.1:382603-420297 GCA_038087875.1 Malacoraja senta | reverse complement strand
GTCTTCAGGCTCCTGTACCTCTACCTGAAGGTAGCGGGGAGATGAGTGTGTGGCCAGGATGGTGTGGGTCTTTGATGATGTTGCCAGCCTTTTTGAGGCAGCGACTGCGATAGATCCCCTCGATGGTAGGGAGGTCAGAGCCGATGATGGACTGGGCAGTGTTTACTACTTTTTGTAGTCTTTCTCGCTCCTGGGCACTCAAGTTGCCGAACCAAGCCATGATGCAACCCGGTCAGCATGCTCTCTACTGTGCACCTGTAGAAGTTAGAGAGAGTCCTCCTTGATATACCCACTCTCCGTAATCTTCTCAGGAAGTAGAGGTGCTGATGTGCTTTCTTTATAATAGCATCAGTGTTCTCGGACCAGGAGAGATCTTCAGAGGTGAGCACGCTCAGGAATTTGAAGCTCTTGACCCTTTCTACCATCGACCCGTTGACATAAACGGGACTGTGGGTCCCCATCCTACCCCTTCCAAAGTCCACAATCAGTGCCTTGGTTTTGCTGGTGTTGAGGGCCAGGTTATTGCGCTGATACCATTTTGTCAGTCGGTCGATCTCACTTCTATACTCTGACTCATCTCTATCAGTGAAACGTGCCACAACAGTGGTGTCGTCAGCGAACTTGATGATGGAGTTCGCACTATGACTGGCTACGCAGTCATGAGTATAGACTGAGTACAGCAGGGGACTGAGCATGCAGCCTTGAGGTGCTCCCGTGCTGATTGTTATCGAGGCTGACACATTTCCACCAATACGAACAGTCTATGGTCTTTGAATGAAGGTTCAAAGGTTATTTATTGGTCACATACACCATAGGTGTAGTGAAATGCTTGTTGCCAATGCAGCACATTAAAAAAAATACAGACTTAACAATAATAAAAGAGATTTAAACATAAAAAAACATCCCCCCACAATGGTTCCCATTATGAGGGAAGGCACAAAGTCCAGTCCCCATCTCATCTCCACCATAGTCGGGCCTATTGAGGGCTCCGCAGTCGCCTTTACGAAGGCCCGATGTTCCAGGCCGTTCCCACCGGTTGATGGTGCTCCGGCGTCGGGAGGGGCGTCCGAGCTGTAATCAATGAATAACAGCCTGACATATGAGTTTTTGTTGTCCAGTGGTCCAGAGCGGAGTGGAGAGCCAGCGAGATCGCATCCACCGTTGATCTGTTATGGCGGTATGCGAACTGCAGTGGGTCCAGGTTTTGTCGAGGTAGGAGTTGATTTGCGCCATGATCAACCTCAGAAAGCACTTCATCACCACCGACGTTAGTGCCACTGGTCAATAATCATTGAGGCATGTCACCTTGCTCTTCTTGGGTAGTGGTATAATTGATGCCCTTTTAAAGCAGGTGGGAACCTCAGACCTCAGAAGTGAGAGGTTGAAAATGTCCGTAAAAACTCCAGCCAGTTGGTCCGCACGGGTTTTTAGAACACGACCTGGTATACCATCAGGTCCAGGCGCTTTTCGAGGGTTCACCCCTCTGAAGGATTTTCTGACGTCGGCCTCTGTGACTGAGACTGAAATACCACAACAGCGAATGGGGGCTCGAGAAGGCGCATCAGTGTTCTCCCTATCAAAGCGTGCGTAAAACGCACTGATGTTTCGCCGACATTCGAGCTGCCTCCTGATTTTGCCTTGTAGGAGGTGATTGCATTCAGGCCCCACAACAGCTGCCGAACATCTGTCTCATCCTCCAGCTAGGAGCAGATGACCCTTTTGGCCTTTTTGATGGCCTTAACAAGGTTGTATCTGGACTTCTTGTAGACCACTGTATCATCAGACATGAATGCCCGGTGTCTGGTCTTCAGAAGAGTGCGGATCTCATAGTTCATCCAAGGCTTCTGATTGGGAAACACTCGGAAGGTTTTTGTTGGGATGCAGTCCTCCACACATTTCTTTATGAAGTCTGCAGCGACTGTGGAGTATTCGTTCAGGTCTGTTGCCGAGTCTCTGAACATTGCCCCGTCTACAGACTCCAAACAGTCCTGGAGTTGTTCCTCTGCCCCCCCCCCCCCTCCGACCAGCTCTGCACAGTCCTCACCTCTGGGGGTGCGCTCTTTAATTGCTGCCTCTAGGCAGGAAGAAGCAGCACCACGGTGTGGTCGGATTTATCGAAGTGAGGGCGATGGATAGAGCGATAGACATTCTTGATGGTGGTGTAGCAGTGGTCGAGGGTGTTTGGTCCTCTGGTGCAGCAGGAGACATGTTGGTGGAAGTTAGGGAGCGATTTATAGAGGTTTGCTTTATTGAAGACCCCGGCTATGGTGGTAAACGCCTCGGGGTAAGACGTCTGGTGTTTGTTGACCATGGCGTGCAGCTCCTCCAGTGCCAGACGGACGTCTGCCTGGGGTGGGATGTAGACCGCGGTCAGGATAATGGAGGTGAATTCCCTTGGAAGGTAGAAGGGATGGCACTTCACTGCCAGATGCTCGAGGTGTGGAGAGCAAGAGTTGGACAGGACTGCCAAGTCAGCGATTAGAGCCTCAAGTCTTCTTGGATATGACGCTACAAGCTTGGCACACCTGTATTTGGGTCATTCTTCTCTGCAGATCCTCTCAAGCTCTGTCAGGTTGGATGGAGAACGTCGATGCACTGCTATTTTCAGGTCCCTCCAGAGATGTTCAATCAGGTTCAATTCCAGGCTCTGGCTGGGCCACTCAAGGACATTCACAGACTTGTCCCGAAGCCACTCCTGCGTTGTCTTGGCTGTGTGCTTAGGGTCGTTGGCCTGTTGGAAGGTGAACCTCCGCCCCAGTCTGAGGTCCAGAACGCTCTAGAGCACGTTTTCATCAAGGAACACTCTGCACTTTGATTCATTCATCTTTCCCTCGATCCTGACAGGTCTCCCAGTTCCTGCCGCTGAAAAAACATCCCCTCAGCTTGATGCTGGCACGCCATGCTTCACCGTAGGTATGGTATTGGCCAGGTGATGAGCCGTGCCTGGTTTCCTCCAGACGTGACGCTTCGCATTCAGGCCAAAGAGTTCAATCTTGGTTTCATCAGACCAGAGAATCTCGTTTCTCATGCCTTTTGGCAAACTCCAAGCGGGCTGTCATGTGTCTTTTACTGAGGAGTGGCTTCCGTCTGGCCACTACCATAATGGCCAGATTGGTAGAGTGCTGCAGATATAGATGTCCTTCTGGAAGGTTCTCCCATCCACAGAGGAACTCTGGAGCTCTGTCAGAGTGACCATCGGATTCTTGGTCACCTCTTTGACTAAGGCCCTTCTCCTCCGATTGCTCAGTTTGGCCAGGCGGCCAGCTCTATGAAGAGTCCTGGTGGTTCCAAAGTTCTTCCATTTTAGAATGACAGCCACTGTGCTCTTCAGGACCTGCAATGCTGCATAAATTGTTTTATATCCTTCCCCAGATCTGTGTCTTGACACAATCCTGTCTCGGAAAATTATTTCGTCTTCATGGCTTGGTGTCAACTGTGATATAGGCAGGTGTGTGCCTTTCCAAATCATGTCCAATCAATTTAATTTACCACTGGTGGACTCCAATCAATTTGTAGAAACATCTCAAGGATAATCAATGGAAACAGGATGAACCTAAACTCAATTTTGAGTGTCATAGCAAAGGGTCCGAATACTTATGTAAATGTGCTATTTCAGTTATTTATTTTTAATTACTTTTAACACCTGTTTTCGCTTCTTCATTCTGGGGTATTGTGTGTAGATAGATGATAAAAAATGAATTTAATCCATTTTAAAGTAAGGCTGCAACGTCACAAAATGTGGAAAAAGTGAAGGAGTCTGAAAACTTTCTGAATGCACTGTAACTATAATTTGTTCTTCTCAACTCGTGGCTTCAATTTAAAAATCATATTACTGCTTTTTAAGAGTTCATAAGGGGCTATTTACTGAATTTATTCCCTTTGTTTGATGGTTCATTAGTAATATGGTTCATATGAAGCAAGATGATTGTAAAACTTGTTAAAGCACCGAAGGGAGATGCAGAGCAATGCGGCATAATCAGATGAATAGGACAGATGAAATAGAAAGTGAAGGAATTAGGAAATAGATGATTCATCTATTTCCTAATACCAGATGTGTATTCTTTTTTAAATAGCATTATTATTAAATTTAGATTCATGGTAACCAGGGGCCATTAACCAATTGTGTCTATGCTAACCAAAAACATAGTACACCCCCACTCGTACACTACTCATCACAACCGGATGACACAAAGCTGGGTGGCAGTGTAACCTGTGAAGAGGATATTAGGAGGTTGCAGGGTGACCTGGACAGGTTGAGTGAGTGGGCAGATGCGTGGCAGATGCAGTATAATATAGATAAATGTGAGGTTATCCACTTTGGCAGCAAAAACAAGGGGGCAGATTATTATCTCAATGGGTTTAGGTTATAAGCTTCCCAAGCGGAATATGAGGTGTTGTTCCTCCAGTTTGTGCGTGGTCTCACTCTGGCAGTGGAGGAGACCTAGAACAGACATCATGCTAAAACGGAATAAAACACAGTTCTGGTCACCTCAGCACAGAGGAGATGTGATAGCAGCTATCCCAAAGAAACGGCAACGCCTGAAGGTTTTTCACCAAGTCACATGCTGCCCCGCCTTGTATATATGTTACCAGTTCTTCACTGTCATTGGGTCCAAATCCTGAAAATTCCATTCAACAGATCTGTGTCAAAAGCTATAGCTAATGGACTGCAGAGGTTCACACTCACGGTAATCAGGGCGGAACAAAATATGCTGACTTCTCAGAGCTATGCATTTTCCTAAACAAACAAAAAGCCAATAGAAATTATATACGTTATAAAGTATTTGTCTTGTCGGATACATCTATTACTGATAGAGTTGCTACTTGCATCATAATGTGTCCAGAGCTGGAGTCCTGCTGAGCTAATTCGAAAAACACTGGAGAAAAATTGTTCCTTGTCAAAGAATGCAGGGATATTGATGTCGTCAGCCAGAGATGGGAACTGTTTGGTAATATCTGCAGCATCCTGTTTTAAAGACAAAGACATTTGTTAATAGCCATTTCTTCGACAGACAATATATCAGAATTAGCTGTGGAGAAAAATAATTTATGTCACTAATCTAAAATAACATTCCAAACCTGAACAGATAAACAAATACTTGCAGTGCCCTCCATAATGTTTGGGACAAAGACCCATCATTTATTTATTTGCCTCTGTACTCCACAATATAAGATTTGAAATAGAAAAAAAATCACATGTGGTTAAAGTGCACATTGTCAGATTTTATGAAAGGCCATTTTTATACATTTTGGTTTCACCATGTAGAAATTACAGCAGTGTTTATACTTAGTCCCCCCCCCCCCCATTTCAGGGCATCATAATGTTTGGGACACAGCAATGTCATGTAAATAAAGTAGTCATGTTTAGTGTTTTGTTGCATATACTTTGCATGCAATGACGGCTTGAAGTCTGCGATTCATGGACATCACCAGTAGCTGGATGTCTTCTCTGGCGATGCTCTGAATTGCAGTCATCTTTAGCTTAAGCTTGTTTTGGGAGCTAGTCCCTTCAGTTTTTTTCTTCAAAAGGCATGCTCAATTGGGTTCAGATCGGGTGATTGACTTGGCTACTCAAGAATTAACCATTTTTTAGTTTTGAAAAGCTCCTTTGTTGCTTTCGCAGTATGTTTGGGATCATTGTCTTGCTGTAGAATGAACCGCCGGCCAAAGAGTTTTGAGGCATTTGAGCAGATAGGATGTGTCTATACACTTCAGAATTCATTATGCTACTACGATCAGCAGTTGTATCATCAATGGACATAAGTAAGACAGTACCTTCAGCAGCCATACATGCCCAGGCCATAACACCCCCACCACCGTGTTTCACAGATGAGGTGGTATGCTATAGATCTTGGGAAGTTCCTTCTCTCCTCCATACTTTGCTCTTGCCCTCTCTCTGATATAAGTTACTCTTCGTCTCATCTGTCCACAAGACCTTTTTACAGAACTGTGGTTCCTCTTTTAAGTATTTCTTGGCAAACGGTAACCTGGCCATCCTATTTTTGCAGCTAACCAGTGGTTTGAATCTTGCAGTGTAATAATAATAATAATAATACATTTATTTGTATTATGTTTGGGACACAGCAATGACAAAGCACGTTTAAAAACAACTTAAGTTGACCAAAGTGCTTCACATCAGTGCAGGTACTAATTTGATACATACAACGGTAGACGGACCTAACAATACATACATAAACTGTTTACAGTGCTCCATCAGAGGGGCTCAAAAACACTAGAGAGTAGAAATAGGTTTTGAGTCGTGACTTAAAGGAGTCGATGGTGGGGGCAGTTCTGAAGAGGAGCGGGATGTTATTCCACAGTTTAGGTGCTGCAACCGCAAAAGTGTGGTCACCCCTGAGCTTAAACCCAGACAGCGGGATAGTCAGTAGCCCCAAATCGGCCGACCTGAGGGACCTGGAGGTGGAATGGTTGGTTAGATGATTTTTGATATAGGGGGGGCGGGGGCAAGCCCGTTAAGGGCTTTGTATACAAATAAAGGGAGCTTTAAGTTGATTCTATACCATACTGGGAGCCAGTGGAGAGAGGCTAGAATCGGGGTGACGTGGTCCCTTTTACGGGTACCCGTCAGAAGTCTTGCTGCCGCGTTTTGGACCAATTGCAGACGGGACAGGGATGATTGGCTGATGCCAGTGTATAGGGAGTTGCAGTAGTCAAGGCGGGAAAAGATGAATGCGTGGATGATTTTTTCGAGGTCGTTGAATTTGAGGAATGATTTGATTTTAGCTATTGTACGAAGCTGGAAGAAACTAGCTTTTACCACAGAGTTGACTTGCGTGTCAAACTTGAATGCAGAGTCAAATATCATGCCACGGTTTTTTGACGTGCGGTTTGACTAAGGAGGTTAGGCTTCCAAGGCTGCCTGTTATTGTTTTGATGGGGTCGGAGGGGCCGAATAGGATGACCTCAGACTTGCTCTCGTTTAGTTGGAGGAAGTTCTGAGCCATCCAGCATTTAAAATCATCAAGGCAGTGCATGAGGCTATTTAAATTAGACCGGTTGTTGGGTTTCAGGGGAGATAGAGTTGTGTATCAACTGCATAGCAGTGGAAGGAAATGCCGTGCCTTTGAAGGTCTTGGCCGAGGGGGAGCATGTAGAGAGAGAAGAGAATGGGGCCTAGGATGGAGCCTTGTGGAACCCCGCAGAAAAGGCAAGCTGGGAAAGAATTGCCTATGTTGGTAGAGAAACTCCTGATTTTTAAGTAGGAAACGAACCAGCTCAGGGCAATGTCATCAACACCAACTCCATACCGGAGACTGTCAATTAGGAGGGTATGGTCCACTGTGTCAAACGCTGTGCTGCCTTCGAGATGGAACAGGATAGCACAGTCGCCGGAGTCAATGGCGAGAAGCAGGCCCGTTATGTACCTTCAACATGGCAGACTCTGTGCTGTGGTGGGCCCTGAAATCTGATTGGAAACTTTCCAGGATGAAATTTTGGTGTAGATAAGGCAATTAGTTGGTCTAGGATTACATTTTCAAGGACTTTTGAGAGAAAGGCAGTTTGGAAATAAGTCTGTAGTTACTAGGCAAGGTGGATCTAGGTTAGGTTTTTCAGGAGGGGCTGGACCACCGTGTGCTTGAAACAGGTTGGAATAGTGCCAGTGGCCAGAGAACTGTTGATGATAGAGAGGATACTGGGACTGACTGTTGCAAAGACATCCTTCAGAAGGGCAGTGGGAACAACGTGAGGGGGCAGGTTGCAGGTTTCATAGTGGAGACAAGCTTTAGAAGGGAGGATAGAGTAACGGGTTGGAAGCAGTCTAATTTAGAAGAACAGACCAAAGAGACAGCTAGGTCATGGGTGGGAGGGGAAATATTCGTTCTGATATTCTCAACTTTACTGGTGAAAAAAGTAGAGAATTCTTCGCAATTGGCAGGGGACTCAGCCAAGCTGGTACTGGGTGCGGGACATATGACAGAGGTAATAGTACTAAACAGGACCTTGGAATTTTTGAGCGTTTTGGAAATAAGGTCGGAGAAGTATTGTGATCTCACAGGGTTGGCTGATCTCTACAGTGTAGCCTTTGTATTTCTGTTCATGAAGTCTTCTGTGGACAGTGGTCATGACAAATCCACACACCGACTCCTGAAGAGTATTTCTGATCTGTCGGACAGGTGATTGGGGATTTTCTTTATTATAGAGAGAATTCTTCAACTGTGGAGGTCTTCCTTGCCTGCCAGTCCCTTTGCGATTACAGGGCTGCTAACTCTGTTCATTTGGCATTTCAACCAATTCTCACGCCCTCTCACGCTGATGACAGAATTCCCACGCTGTCTTCAGTCCCTGCACAGCAAAGATCTTATAGCGGAGCTATACGATCTTTGCTGCACAGTTTGTCTCTTTGCGCCACAAGACAGCGATCTGTGCGGTCTGGGGAAAGCACGTCGGTTGACGGCTGTGAGTGACGTCGTGTCTCTTCTCTCTTGGTCCGATGGCCGGGCAGCGGGTGTCAGCGCCTCTGTCTGCCGGCTGCGAGCTCTGCGCTGCCGCCGCCGCTGCAGCCTCGCTCCCTCCCTCCCTCCTGCCCTTCAACTCACACTGCATGCGCCAGCGCCGCCAATCCACGCTACACCGTGCCCGCCAGATTGGGCGACCGGGGAAAGAGAGGGAGGAGAGAGGGAGCGGAGAAAGAGAGAGGGGGAAAGAAAAAAAAGGGATGGAGGCAAAGAGAGACAGGGGGAGGGAATGTAGAAAGGGGATGAAGGGTAGGAAGGAGAAAGGGGAGAAAGGAGGGAGGGGTGAAGAAAGAGGGGGGAGGAGAGAGGGAGGGGGGAGAAAAGGGAGGATGAGGGAGGAAGGGGAGGAAAGAGGGAGGGACGAGGGGAGGAAAGAGGTTGGGAGAGAGAGGGGAGGGGGAGGAGGGAGGGAGGGGGAAGGAAAGGTGTGTTGTGTGTGTCTGTCTCCCTGTGTGTGTCTCCTTGTGTGTGTATGCGTATGTCTCTCCCTGTGTGTGTGTGTGCGTGTGTGTCTCCCTGTGTGTGTGTCTGTCTGACTCCGTGTGTGTGTGTCCTGTCTCACTGTGTGTGTGTGTATGTCTGTCTTGTCTCCCTGTGTGTGTGTGGTGTCTGTCTCCCTGTGTGTGTGTGGTGTGTGTGTCTTCCTTTGTGTATGTGTCTCCCTGTGTGTGTGTTGTCCACATCCTGGCCTTAGACAGGGCTACCAACTCTCACTCTTTGAGCGTGAGAGTCACGCATTTCAGCCAATTCTCACGCTCGCATGCTGATGACAGAATTCTCACGCTGTCTTCAGTCCCTGCACAGTTTGTCTCTTGCGCCACATCAGAGCGATCTGTGCAGTCTGGGGAAGCGTGTCAGTTGGCGGCTCTGAGTGATGTCGCGTTTCTTCTCTTCTCTTCTTTCTTGGTTGGATGTGCAGCCGCCGACAACATGAAGCAGCTGGAGATGAACTAACCAGGTGAATCAGTTGTAAAACATGGGGGGGGGGGGGGACCACAATGAGGCCAAACATCCAGGACAGGGTTCGGCAACCTACGGCACACGGGCCGAATCCGGCCGCTAACCCGAAAAACTCGTATTTTTTTCAATTTGTTTTCGTGGGTACGGCAGGCGAGGCGACCTGGGAACTGCAGCCAGTCCCTGGGACACGAGCTGACCTGGGAACGGCAGCCAGTACCTGGGCACGCAGAATGCCAACTTGATCATTATGGACAAATTGGGCCAGCCATGTACATGTTGTATAACTCTGACTCTATACAGATCTGAATGGGCTTAGAATGACCATTTAAGCAAAATTGCCCCCACTTTCCCCATTTTGATTCTTGAGATTAATATCCCTTTGCTCTGCTAACAGCGTTAAAGTACTTATGAGGTAGAGTCAGGAAAGGGAATATATATTTTTTTAGTTTGCTTTAATTTGTTAGTTGATTGTTAGTTTGACTGCCATAATTTCTGAAATGGTCTTAAGTAACTTAACTCTTATAAAGCAGTAATAAGTGATTTTATCCAAACAATTGGAACTTGCATAAAATGTTTGCATTATTAGAAGGGCTGCCAACTCTCATGCTGATCACAAATTTCTCACGCTCAAAAATCTGCAGGTACTGGAAGTTCAAAATAAAGCAAAAATTGTTTTAGAGGTGAGTAAAAACCATGACGAGAATATAAGGTGAATGCATAGTCTTTTTCCCGGGATATGTGATTCAAGAACTAGAAGGCATTCATTTAAAGCAGGGCTGTCAAACTACCGGCCCACAGGATGATTTGGGGAAAAAAAGTAGTTAGTTTCTCCCATGCAGATGGTGTGATAGGTGAGGACACGGCAGTGGTCCCAGCACCAACCCCCTCCCCCTCCCCCCCCCCCAAGGCAGCGGCACACACACCTCCCACCCTCACCTCCAGCGGCTCTGTCCGTCGGCTGCTCTGTCCACACCCCATGGAGTTTTAACCCCAGCCTGGAGGCGAACCAGTTGAGTGGGGGCGTCGGTGCCGCCTCCGGAGCCGCGGGGATGATCTCGGGCTAAGGCTCCGCTCCGATGCCCGACCCCCAGGTCTGTCCCTCACCTCCCCCGGACCCCAGCTGGACACAGAGCACCTGGGCTGGCCCGCATTCCCGGGAGGGAAACGCTCCCCGGCATTGCCAAGTCTCCGCACACTCCGGATGTTGTCGCCGCTTCACTGACACACACACTGGGCACATACAAGGTTTAAAGGAATATAGGCCAAATGCGGATAAATGGGACTAGTTTAGATGGGGCATCTTGATCTGCATGAACAAGTTGGGATGAAGGGCCTGTTTCCATGTTGTAAGACTATGATACATTGTAGAAAGGGTGCAATTGCCTCTGGAGAGGATCCAGGGGCGATTTATGAAGATGTTGGCAGGGCGGGATTTTTTTTTTCATTTTGAGAAAGATTTGATAACTGGGATTGTATTCTCTGCAGCAACAGAGGGGAAGAAAAACCTTAGTTGAGGTGAATAATATTATGTGAATAGGACCTGGTTTTGCTTAACAAATAGTGTAGGAAGGAATTGCAGATGCTGGTTTAAACTGAAGATAGACACTAAAAACTAGAAAAACTCAGCAGGACAGGCAGCATTCCTGGAGAGAAAGAATGGGTGATGTTCGGGTCGAGACCTTCAGACTGAAGAGGTTAAAAACCAGCCATAAAACACAATGACTGGAGATGTGTGTTATCCAACTAAGGGCAGAAATCAAAATCATGTGTTCATCTTTATTGACGTGACACCATAATAAATATATTACAGAAAAAAGAATTTAATGGGGTGGCACGGTGGCACAATGGTAGAGTTGCTGCCTTACTACCACATGGGTTTTCTCTGGATATTCCGGCTTCTCCCATATCCGAACGAAGTGCAGGTTTGTAGGTTAATTGGCTTCTGTAAATTGTCCCTGGCGTGATGGATGGAACTGGTGTATGATAGATTGCTGGTCGGTGTGGACTTGGTGGGCTGAAGGGCGGCGCGAAGTTTAAATCTCCGACCGCCGACCTGCGGCCTACACCAACCTGAAGCCGCAGTCTCCGGTGGGGAGGCACCGATTCAGGACTTACCTGGACTATTTACCTTGTCTGCTCATCTGGACGCCTGCAGCGACGGCTGCGGAGGGTTGAGGTCCCGACCACGGGGGAAAGTGGAGAAGGACTGGCCAAATTTTGTGCCTTCCACCACAGTGATGAATGCTGTGGTGGATGTTTGTCTTCAATTTTTATTGTGTATTTGTGTGTTCTTTATCATTGTACCACTGCTGGCAAATTCATTTCACTTGCACTTTATGTGCAATGTGATGAATAAAACCGTATTGTATTGTTGTATTGTATATATATCTTAATTTCATTGAACCATATATGATTGAATATGTGGCATTATTTTCCTCTTGTTTCTATAGTCAAAGGGTAAGGTTGATTGGTTTATTTGTGCAGAACAGTGATGGAAGTCCGACTTGCCTTGTTTCTCTGTGTTTTTCTCTATATATATGCATAACAGCATGAATTATAATCTGATTTCCATACATGAATATAGTCATTCATGTGCTGCACCTGCTGATCAGAGCCTGGCTCTATTGTGGAAAGTAATTAGGAATGTAATTTAGCCTAACCTTATTCATACCTAATCAAATTTAAAGCATAAATGTTGCATTCAAGTGTTAGTTAAAAGACTCGCTACAGTATGCATCAGATTGCACAATTTCAAGCTGAAAAATGCGAAAGCTCCTTATCGACACTCCCCCCTCCCACCCCTCGGTCGCTACGCTCCTTCGCAATTTCTCACTCTCAACTCTCACCCAATGTTGGCAGCCCTGCGATTAATAAGCTCACCAGTACTCTCTTTCTTCTTAAAGATGTTCCAAACAGTTGATTTGGGTAAGCCTAAGGTTTGGCTGATGTCTCTAATAGTTTTATTTTTGTTTCTCAGTCTCATAATGGCTTCTTTGACTTTCATTGACACAATTTTGGTCCTCATGTTGATAAACAGCTATAAACGTTTCCAAAGGTGATGGAAAGACTGGAGGAAAGACAGGGCTGAAAGCTCTCTTATACCTACATTAAGGAGGCAATTAAA
This sequence comes from Malacoraja senta, assembly GCA_038087875.1. NCBI lineage: Eukaryota > Metazoa > Chordata > Chondrichthyes > Rajiformes > Rajidae > Malacoraja > Malacoraja senta. The sequence continues at coordinate 407,736 of JAXLNO010005206.1, read as the reverse complement.
CACACCTGAGCAATTACAAACACCTGTGAAGCCATGTGTCCCAAACATTATGGTGACCTGATATGCGAGGACTATGTATAAAGACAGCTATAATTTCTACAATGGTGAAACCAAAATGTATAAAAATGGCCTTTAATAAAATCAGACAATGTACACTTTAACCACATTTGATTTTTTTCTATTACAAATCTCAAATTGTGGAGTACAGAGGCAAATACATAAATGACGGGTCTTTGTCCCAAACATTATGGAGGGCACTGTACATAGTCCCCCGATTTCAGGGACCCCATACAAAATGTAAATAAACAAACAAACAAATAAAAACATAATAAACAAATGTGTTCTCTGTGTGTGTGTGTGTGTGTGTGTGTATATATATATATATATATATATATATATATATATATATATAGTGTGTGTGTTTATATATATATGTGTAATGTCTGTGTGTGTATATATATATATATATATATATGTGTGTGTGTGTGTGTGTATATATATATATATATATATATATATATATATGTATGTATGTACATTGTGCGTAGAAAATAATTTCCTGATGATTTATAAATTTGATGAGCTATGGTCAATTAGGCAATGTTCCAGAGTTAATGTTTCACTGAACTACAAATTTTATCTCTTTAAGTACTGTCAAGTCTGAAAGAGCCACTTCCTCACAAATTTGGCAATGATAATCAGTCTTGTGACTCTTCTCTGTACCTCTTACAGAGATTTTTTGAATGTCTCCCTTGTTTATCAAAGTTGGATAGAGTAGCCCAAGATATGATCTGAATAGAAAACTAAACAATCTGATCTATAGCTTTCTCTCTTTCATTCCATTACCTTTCTTTCTAATTCAATATTGTATTGGCATTTAAGCTGTTGCTCCACATCCATTGGTTATATTTAAATTTAAGTCTACAGGAGCCAATGTTCTTTTAAAATTAATAACCTCCAGAGCAAGTTACAGCAGAAAAGTAAAAGTATGGGCAAATTAATCAACACTTCCGGTGGCGCTATGGAGTAACAGAGACTCGCGCCGACTAGCTCCGGGACTGACCTGTAGACAACAGCACCGGCTGCTTGCATCAAGCGTGTGACGTCATCGGGCGCGCGACACCGGCGGTATGTCTATGCAACATACCCCCCCAAGACGAGGAAAACCGGGACGCCCAAAGAAGTAGGCCTGACTGAAGCCTCGGGCTCAGTTTTAACGTCGTCCCAGGAAGATGTCTCAAAGAAGAAAAACGGATATAGAAGAACTAAGAAGTTTCCTCGCACAAGAAATTAAAAATATAATGGAAGAACTGAAAATACTTAAACAGAACTTTAAAGAAGAACTGCAATCTTTTAAAGAAGAAATTAAAGAAGAAGTCACAGCCTCTGTACACGAAGTACTAGAAGCCTGGGAGTTAAACATGGAAGAAAATCTTAATCAAAAGATTGAAGAGGTAAATGTTAAATTAAATTCGATGGAATCCAGATTTAACTCTACGTTGGATCCCATCTTTCAGGCACTAGATCAACAAAATACAGCTATAACTGTATTAGAGGAAATTGCTGAGACAAGTGCTAAAACTACAAAAAAGCTTCTCTCCGAGAACAAGAGTTTATCAGACTTATTGAACAAAATAACAAAAAAATGTATTGACTTGGAGGGACGTCAGAGACGCCAGAATTTAAGAATTGTGGGTGTTCAGGAAGGCAGAGAGGGGAACCGTGACCCCCGTGAATTTGCTGCAGATCTATTTTAAAAAGTCTTAAATCTGGATCAAGAACCTTTACTTGGTCGGGCACACAGAGCACTGGGACGCCGCCCAAGGGTGGACGCCCCCCCCCAAGACAACTGATAGTGAAGGTGCAATATGATCATGTTTTGGATGATATGATGAAGAAAATCGTTCGCAGCAGAAATCTCATATTTGAAGGAGATAAGATCAGTATATTTAGAGATTATTTTGTGGAGGTCGCCAGGAAAAGAGCGCTGTTCACAGACACAAGAAGAATACTTAAGAATATAAAAGATCTGAGATATGGACTGATGTACCCCACAACACTGAGAGTTACCTACAAGAGGCATCAATATTTCTTCATCAAACACACAGAAGCACTTGAATTCGCCCAGAACATCAAGAATAAGACCGAGGATTGAACAATACTCAACATACACCTGACGGTACCGGACATCGTTCCCCGCAGAGAAAAAATGGAACTTTAAATTGCTATACTTAAGGACTGCTTAAAATTTATATTGAGAATCGAGCAGTTATTTTGCTATTGATATATAACATTTATATTTTAGTACTAACCATAACTAATTACTACTAATCATGATTACTAATTATTATTAATTATTGTTAACTGGATCAACTCAGAATTAACTAATAGTATGAATTATAAGTAATGTGTGATTCAGGCAATTTATTAATAACAATTTAGGAGGTTTTTTCTTTGATACTTTTGACATTTTTGATAAATATTTTTTCTATACGAGACTAATATTTTACTTTGAGACTAATAACTATTTCACTAATGGAATATAACTACTTTGGACCTAAAAATATGTTTCCCTTCCCCATAAATTGTTTTTATTGAAATTGAAACTTTTCTCTTAAGGAAAGTACGGAGCTAGTATAACTTTTTTCCCCCCAAAGGCTACGGAAGTCTTTAGATGTCTAGCCACATTAGGGTGGCTATCACTAACTGCACCAACTATAGATGTAGTTTTTTTTAATTTCTTTTACACTTTACTAACATATTATTCTCATACCTTTTCTATTGTATATTATATTATAATTTTTATTTTGAATGGAATTATAAGTCTTACTTAAGGAGATATGTCCGGGAGGAAAACCTACGAGATCTAAAATTCATCTATCTGATGTTTGGGTGTAAGGTAGGGTTTAATGTGCTGAACCATTTGCTCTATTATAGACCACCCTAATCATAAGATGCAAGACGTTAATATGAAAATTGGGGGTGAAGGAATAACATTCTGTAGCTGGAATGTAAAGGGAATTAACGAACCAATCAAGAGAGGTAAAGTATTAGCTCATTTAAAATCATTTAAAGCAGATATAATATTCCTCCAGGAAACACATCATCCAGAAGACAGATCATCAACTCAAAGAAAATTAAAATCTCAGTCAAGTGAATTTCTAAACTCATATATTAACACTACCAACATCAAGGATGTCTGAAGAATTGAAAATCCATCCGGACGAGAATATTCATTTTACTCACCGGTGCATAAAACCTATTCAAGGATAGACTATTTCTTAGTAGACTCTAAACTCATTCCATTTACCTACAACTCGAAAGATCATAATATTATAATCTCGGGCCATGCACCACTAACATTTATGATTAAACTAAACGGAATGGCTGAGAAACAGACACAATGGAGACTTAACCCCCAAATTTTAAATGAAAAGGTATGTCATGAATACCTGATAAAACAGATTAATATGTTTTTCGAGGCTAATGACCGCCCCGGAACTTCTGCTTCCCTTCTCTGGGAAACATTTAAAGCATTTGTACGAGGAGCATTAATCTCCTTTGACTTAGACTTAGACTCCTTTATTGTCATTCAGACCTTTCGGTCTGAACGAAATTTCGTTGCCTGCAGTCATACATATAATAAATAACAAAACACACAATAAACACAAATTAACATCCACCACAGTGAGTTCACTGTGATGGAGGCAAAAGTCTTAAAGTCTCTGTCTCATCCCTCTTTGTTCTCCCTCTGCGCTGAGGCGATCCAGGCTTCTGACGTTGTGACCCCGCTGGGTGATGGTAAGTCAGTCCCTCGGCTGAATCCGTGCTCCGTCCGCGACGGGCCGGTTCAAACTCGGGGTGGCCGAAGCTGCCGCCCTCCAGTCCAGCGGACGCAGCTGTAATTGCGGGAGCCCCAGAAAAACAGGTCACCCACCTGTGACCTGCGAGCTCCCGATGATGTCGTCCACCGGGCCCGCGGCCGAGCCTCCGGACTCAGGTCGCCACCAGCGTCCTCGGTCGCCACCGCCGGAACGCCACCGCAGCCCCGAAGCCGGCCAGCCCCGCGCTGGTAAGTCCTGGCTCTGCCTCCGGAGCCTCGAGGTCGGTCGGTCGCAGTTGGAGTTGGAGGCCGGCAGCTCCGCCATTTTGGCCTCAGCGCCGACGGAGGCAGAGAAGAGGATACAACAGGAAGAAGTCGCATTCCCCCGAAGGAAGAGACAAAAATCATGTTTCACCCCCCCACCCCACCCCACACGTACACAACCCAATAAACTAAAATTTAACTAAAACAGGACAAAAGAAAACAACAACAAAAAGTAAAAACAGACGGACTGCAGGCGAGCCGCAGCTGTGCAACAGCACCGCCACTTCCTCCCAAGCATTTCATAATAAAGAGAATCGGGCTAAACAACAGACATTGGAAATGGAAATAAGGCAATTAGACATAAAAATGCAGCAACCCCATCTATGGTAAAACACAATAAAATTGCAGTACTGAAATACAAGTTAAATAAAATATACCCAGACCAAGTTATAAAACTTTATCAACATACTAAACAATTAAACTTTGAATTTAGTGACAAACCACAAAAACTATCAGCTATCAACTTCATAAACTGGATGGGGAAAAAACAATTTATAAAATTAGATCAGATAAGGGAGAAATATTAACACTGCCCAAAGATATCAATGACAGATTTTTACAATACTATCAAAAACTTTACTCAACTAAAGTGACAGAACAATCAGCAGGAATGGAAGCATTTTTTACAAAAATGTAATCTTACAGGTTTAGCTCTGAAAGAGAGAGAATGATTAGGTGCTGAAATAACTGTAAAAGATATCGGAGAGTCAATTAGATCTTTAAAAAATGGAAAGGTCGCTGGTCCCGTTGGCCTAAGTCCGAATTTTATAAAAAATGTTATGATTTGATTTCCCCACGCCTACATTGTATAAATACGCTTACACTCAACAGAAACTGCCAGAAACTTTAAACAAATCTACAATAACATATACCAAAAACTGATAAGGATCTTGAAGACCCAGGATCATATAGAGAAATAGCTCTCTTAAATACGGATCAGAAAATATTATCTAAAATCCTATCTCATAGGTTGAGTTTAGTGAATAACAAATTAATACACCCCGACCAAAGGTTTTATTCCAAAACGTTACTAATTGTATAATTTGAGACGACTATTCAATATTATATACTCAAATAGAATTGCTAATGTAGACCTAGCAATCATTTTGTTAGATGCTGAAAAAGCATTTGATCAGGTAGAATGGTCATATTTATTTTCGGTGATGGAAAAATTTCACCTGGGGAGAAGAACTGCACATGGGTTAAACTTTTATATTCTAACCCAAAAGCTAGAATATTAACAAACCAAATAACCATATAACCATTACAGCACGGAAACAGGCCATCTCGGCCCTTCAAGTCCGTGCCGAACATTTTTTTTAATTTTTATTTTTTATTTAAAATAAATACTTCCCCCTAGTCCCATCTACCTGCACTCAGACCATAACCCTCCATTCCTTTCCCGTCCATATACCCATCCAATCTATTTTTAAAGGATAAAATCGAACCAGCCTCCACCACTTCCACTGAAAGATCATTCCACACAGCTACCACTCTCTGAGTAAAGAAGTTCCCCCTAATGTTACCCCTAAACTTCTGTCCCTTAATTCTCAAGTCATGTCCCCTTGTTTGAATCTTCCCTACTCTCAATGGAAAAAGCTTATCCACGTCAACTCTGTCTAACCCGCTCATAATTTTAAAGACCTCTATCAAGTACCCTCTTAACCTTCCGCGCTCCAAAGAATAAAGACCTAACTTGTTCAACCTCTCTCTGTAACTTAGTTGCTGAAACCCAGGCAACATTCTAGTAAATCTCCTCTGTACTCTCTCTATTTTGTTGACATCCTTCCTATAATTAGGCGACCAAAATTGTACTCCATACTCCAGAATTGGCCTCACCAATGCCTTGTACAATTCTAACATTACATCCCAACTTCTATATTCAATGCTCTGATTTATAAAGACCAGCACCCCAAAAGCTTTCTTTACCACCCTATCTACATGAGATTCCACCTTCAGGGAACTATGCACAGTTATTCCTAGATCCCTCTGTTCAACTGCACTCCTCAATTCTCTACCGTTTACCATGTACGTCCTATTTTGATTTGTCCTGCCGAGATGTAGTACCTCACATTTATCAGCATTAAACTCCATCTGCCATCTTTCAGCCCACTCTTCCAAATGGCCTAAATCTCTCTGTAGACTTTGAAAATCTACTTCATTATCCACCACACCACCTATCTTAGTATCATCTGCATACTTACTAATCTAATTTTCCACACCATCATCCAGATCATTGATGTACATGACAAACAACAGTGGACCCAACACAGACCCCTGAGGCACCCCACTAGTCACCGTCCTCCAACCTGACAAACAGCCATCCACCATTACTCTCTGGCATCTCCCATTCAGCCACTGTTGAATCCATCTTGCTACTCCAGCATTAATACCCAACAATTGAATCTTCTTAACCAACCTTCCATGAGGAACCTTGTCAAAGGCCTTACTGAAGTCCATATAGACAACATCCACTGCTTTACCCTCATCAATTTCCCTAGTAACCTCTTCGAAAAATTCTAGAAGATTAGTCAAACATGACCTTCCAGGCACAAATCCATGTTGACTGTTCCTAATCAGACCCTGCTTATCCAGATGCTTATATATATTATCTTTAAGTATCCTTTCCATTAATTTGCCCACCACTGACGTCAAACTAACAGGTCTATAATTGCTAGGTTTACTCTTAGAACCCTTTTTAAACAACGGAACAACATGCGCAGTACGCCAATCCTCTGGCACTATTCCCGTTTCTAATGACATTTGAAATATTTCTGTCATAGCCCCTGCTATTTCTACACTAACTTCCCTCAATGCCCTCGGGAATATCCTGTCAGGACCTGGAGACTTATCCGTTTTCATATTTTTCAAAAGTGTCCGCACCTCCTCTTCTTTGAATCTCATAGTTTTCATTGCTACTCTGCTTGTTTCCCTTACCTCACATAATTCCATATCCTTCTCCTTGGTGAATACCGAAGAAAAGAAATTGTTCAGTATCTCCCCCATCTCTTTTGGCTCTGCAGATAGCTGTCCACTCTGACTCTCTAATGGACCAATTTTATTCCTTGTTATCCTTTTGCTATTAATATAGCTGTAGAAACCCTTTGGATTTACTTTCACCTTACTTGCCAAAGCAACCTCATATCTTCTTTTAGCTTTTCTAATTTCTTTCTTAATATTCTTTTTACATTCTTTATACTCCTCAAGCACCTCATTTACTCCATGCTGCCTATAATTATTGTAGATCTCTCTCTTTTTCCGAACCGTGTCCAATTTCCCTTGAAAACCATGGCTCTTTCCAATTTTTACTATTTCCTTTCAACCGAACAGGTACATAAAGATTCTGTACTCTTAAAATTTCACCTTTAAATGTCCTCCATTTCTCTTCTACATCCTTCCCATAAAACAACATGTCCCAATTCACTCCTTTTAAATCCTTTCGCATCTCCTCAAAGTTAGCCTTTCTCCAATCAAAAATCTCAACCCTAGGTCCAGTTCTGACCCTCTCCATAATTATATTGAAACTAATGGTATTGTGATTACTGGACCCGAAGTGCTCCCCAACGCTTACCTCCGCCACCTGCCCGGTCTCATTTCCTAACAGGAGGTCCAGCACTGCCCCATCTCTAGTAGGCACCTCTATGTATTGCTGCAAAAAACTATCCTGCACACATTTTACAAACTCCAAACCATCCAGCCCTTTTACAGAATGTGTTTCCCAGTCTATGTGTGGAAAATTGAAATCTCCCACAATCACTACCTTGTGCTTACTACTAATATCTGCTATCTCCTTACATATTTGCTCTTCCAATTCTCGCTCCCCATTTGGCGGTCTATAATACACCCCTATAAGTGTTGCTACACCTTTCCCATTTCTCAGCTCCACCCAAATAGCCTCCCTAGACGAGCCCTCTAATCTATCCTGCCAAAGCACTGCTGTAATATCTTCAATGTCAATCCAGTGTCAATCTAGTGTCAATCCAGACTCTAAGCTCATCCACCTTTCTTACAATGCTCCTAGCATTAAAATATACACATTTAAGAAACCCACCACCACTTATCCTCTGTTTATTATCTTTTTCTTCTTTCTCCCCTACATTTTGGGTCCGAGTGCTTCCCTTCTCTGCCTCCTGCCTCCCACATTTTCTACCATCTTTCTCTATTTGAGTCCCTCAAATGTTATCAACTAAATTTAATCTTTCTAGAGGTTGTAGACAAGGATGCCTGCTATCCCCATTATTATTCGCCCTTGCAATTGAATCATCAGCAGAAAGTGTTAGAGCCCATCCAGAAATATACAGGTATAATACTAAAGACACAATTAATAAAATCTCTTTATATGCAGATGATGTATTAATATATATTACAAAGCCAGAAACTAGCATTCCAAACCTATTAAATCTAATAACTCAATTTGGTCTGTTTTCGGGATATAGAATTAATTGGAATAAAAGCGAAATCATGCCAATAACGGAACTCAATTTACACACACTACAACAATCCCCTTTTAAAATAGTTAAGGAAAAACTTAAATATTTAGGAATTTATGTAACTAAGACATATACTTCTTTATTTAAATTAAACTTTTCACCTTTACAGAATAAACCATAAGAATATTCAGTATTGGAAAACACTTCCTATTTCAATGTTTGGTAGAATTAATGCTATTAAAATGATCTTTTTACCGCAATTATTGTACCTATTCCAATCAATCTCCCCCAATTTTTTTTAAAAAGTCGATTCCATTGTTACAAGCTTTTTTGGGGATTATAAGAATCATAGAATAAGCAAAAAACATTTATGTAAATCAAAGACAAATGGAGTTTTAGCCTTACCAATTTTTTTGTTTTACTTCTGGGCAGTCCATATTAAAAACATGAATTTCTGGCTGGAAGAAATGGATCAGCAACCAGATTGGTTAAGGATGGAAAAGGAAGACTGTTTGCCTTTTGAAATTGGTTCGATTATGTTTGCTCCCACAAAACTGCACAAAAAAACCTATAGGGAAAACCCTATAATATACAGTGGTATAGGAATCTGGAAACAATTAAAAAATACTTTAAAATTGGATAATATATCACTCTGTTTCCCTATTGTAAACAACCCTTTATTTAAACCTTCCATATTGGATAAAGGTTTTACACAATGGAAAAATTATGGAATTAAAAAGATGGGACTTCTATAGGAAAGGCACTTTTCTTTCATTTCAGGAGTTAAAACAGATTTACGGACTACATTCAAATAACTTTTTCAGATATCTACAACTTAGAGATTACGTTAAATCTAATACACAAGATTATAGGACTAGGGAACCAGAAATCCTTGATGAATATTTGAATAAACACCCTAATACAGAAAAATTAATAACTTATATTTATAACACCCTCTTAAATAGCGAGGTCCCATTGATGGAATTATATAGACACACATGGGAAAATGAATTAGGCCAACCTATAACGAAAGATATTTGGGACGAAAGTCTACAATATATACATCACTGCTAGTTAAATGCCAGACATGCCTTAATAAAATTTAAAGTATTACACAGATTACATTACTCTAAAACAAAACTAAATAGAATCTTCCCACATATCTCTCCTATCTGTGATAAATGTCAGCATCTAGAGGCTAACTTAACGCATACTTTTGTAAATTGTATAAAAATCAAAAATTTCTGGATTGATATTTTTAGAATAATTTCTGATGTTGTTAATACTCAATTGGATCCTGACTCAAAACAAATAATACTAGGAATATCAGAACAAAGCCTAACACACAACAAGCCAAAGAAACTTTCTCGACTATAGTTATGGTTATATGGTTATATATGGTTATAATATCTGGGAAAAAATTAATATTAAAATTTTGGAAAGGCCCTATAACCCCCACAATTAAAATGTGGATTATGGAAATGTGGAAGACCCTACACTTGGAAAGAATTAGACTTGTCTTGATGGACAAACAAGAACTTTTTGTCAGAATATGGTCTCCATTCATTGACTATTTGAAGGGGTAGATTGGTTCAGCACGGGAACCTAACTGAAGCTTGAACTCAGGATTAGATGAAAAGTTATACTTTATAATTTACGAACCTATCTCCAATGATGTATTATTAATAAATTATTCCATTCTTTTTTATCATGCCATTTGTTTTTTTTCTTTCTCTCTTACTCTCTATCTATAAAAAAAAACTAGAAGCAGAATCAATTCACAACTGATAATATTAATAATGTACGACTGATATACATGAAATGTTTTTATTATATGTGCTTGCTTCTAATAAAAATATAATTTAAAAAATAATAATTAATCAACAGCTTCCAATAATTTGCCTGTAGTTTTCCTCAATTGTGGAGCACCTTGCACTTGTCTGTGCTAAATCACATCTTCTCCGTTGAACTCAGTATCTTAATGGGTGTCCTGGTTTGTTTGTGAATAGCCATTTTCCCCACCAATTTGGATTAATAGTGTAGCTCAGGAATTACAGTGCCCTCCATAATGTTTGGGACAAAGACCCATCATTTATTTATTTGCCTCTGTACTCCACAATTTGAGATTTGTAATTTGAAACCATTATGAGACCAAGAAACAAGAAGAAAACTGTTAGAGACATCAGCCAAACCGTAGGCTTACCAAAATCAACTGTTTGGAACATCATTAAGAAGAAAGAGAGCACTGGTGAGCGTTAGGGCCTGTCCCACTTACGCGACCTTTACAGGCAACTGCCGGCACTTTAATAGGTCGCCGAAATTTTCAACATGTTGAAAATTCAACGGCGACCAGAAAGACGCTACGACTCTTTGGAGAACTCTCACGACCATAGGAGACCTCTCACGACCATACAGGCGACCCCTGGTGGCATGATGCGGGTGACCTCTCACGACCATCGGACACCTCTCACGAGCATACAGCCTATGGTCGTGAGAGGTCTCCAAAGAGTCGTAGCATCCATCTGGTCGCCGCTGAATTTACAACATGATGAAAATTTCGGCGACCTATGACGTGTGCCGGCAGTCGCCTGTAAAGGTCGCGTATGTGGGACAGGCCCTTTACTAATCTCAAAGGGACTGGCAGGCCAAGAAGACCTCCACACCTGACAGAAGAATTCTCTCTATATTAACAAAAAATTCCCAAACACCTGTTCGACAGATCAGAAACACTCTTCAGGAGTCAGATGTGGATTTGTCAATGACGAATGTCCGCAGAAGACTTCATGAACAGAAATACAGAGGCTACACTGCAAGATGCAAACCACTGGTTAGCTGCAAAAACAAGATGTCCAGGTTACAGATTGCCAAGAAGTACTTAAAAGAACAACCATAGTTCTGGTAAAAGGTCTTGTGGACAGATGAGATGAAGATTAACTTATATCAGAGTGATGGCAAGAGCAAAGCATGGAGGAGAGATCCCAATTGAGCATGCCTTTTATATGCTGAAGGGAAAACTGAAGAGAACTACCACCCAAAACAATCATAAGCTAAAGATGGTTGCAATTCAGGCCTGCAGAGCACCACCAGAGAAGATACCCAGCAACTGGTGATGTCCATGAATCGCAGACTTCAAGCAGTCATTGCATGCAAAGGATATACAACAAAATACTAAACATGACTACTTTCATTTACATGACATAATTTCTACATGGTGAAACGAAAATGTATAAAAATGGCCTATAATAAAATCAGACAATGTGCACTTTAACCACATGTGATTTTTTTCTATTACAAATCTGAAATTGTGGAGTTCAGAGGCAAATAAATAAATGATGGGTCTCTGTCCCAAACATTATGGAGAGCATTATAGCTGGCTGTCATTTGAAGAGTGCTTCCGTTATTTTAAAGCACAGATAACCTAATTGTTTTTGAAAAGATTAAAATACCGTATTTCCCAGCAGAGAAGAGTATTTTTTAACCAAAAATAAGGCCCGAAAATGTACCTGCGCTGCTGGGGGGGGGAAGAGTTCATTCCACGGCGTGTGGGGAGTCTGGCCTGGGTCAGCACGGCAAAGTAGCAAATTTGGAGGGCAGGAGCGTTGAGGAGGAGGGGGTCATGCCAGCAACTCACTCGGTAGCTCGGGTGGTTGCGAGCGGCTGCCGGGACCGGACAGCGGAACCGGCCGCCACCTCTGCGCCTTCTCCCAGCCCACCCACCAGCCAGCCAGTGTCCTTCGGCACAGTCGCAACTGGTGGAGGTGGTGGTTGGCAGGTAGCTACTGGGCGGAAGGCTGGCTGCTCTGTCCTGGGCTCTCTCTCTCTCCCCCCCCGTTATGTGATCTCCCTGAGCCAGGAAGTCCCCGTCCCTCATAGCTGAACCGCACAGCGCATTGTGGGACAGCCGAAGATGGAGGCTCCCTGGTCCTCATTGCCTCCTTGAAGGAGTTTCACATCTTCCTTTCTACTGACTAAACCAAACCCTTGATCCTGAACCGCCAGCCTTTATTCAAAATTTAGCAACTCAAAATGGGGGTGCGTCTTTGACGCAGGTGCTTCTTCATTGCTGGGAAATATACATCAAAAACCACGTTACATTCTTTTAACAAAATATAATGTGCTTTGTGGCCAAGTTTGCAGATGATACAAAGGAAGCAGGGAGGCTGCAAAAGGACGAACAATTTGGGAGAGTGGGAAAAGAAGTGGCAAATGGAATACAGAGTAGCAAATTGTACGGTCATGCACGTTGGTAGATGGAATAAAGGCAAAAACTACTTTCTAAATGGGAAGAGTATTCAGAAATTGAAGTGCAAAGGTGACTTGGGAGTGATGGTTCAGGATTCCCAAAAGGTTAATTTGCAGGTTGAGTCGGTGGTACGGAAGGTAAATGCATCGCATTTGATTCGGGACTGGAATATAAAAGCAAGGATGTCATGCTAAAGGGCCTGTCTCACTTACACGACTTTACGCGTCATAGGTCGCCGAAAATTTTCAACATGTTGTCAATTCAGCGGCAACCAGAAAGACGCTACGACTCTTTAGGTGACTAGGAGATTACCATACAGGCAACACCCTTGCGACATGTCGCCAGGGTGTCGCCTGTATGGTTGTGAGTGGTCTCCTAGTCACTCAAAGAGTCGTAGCGTCTTTTGGTCGCCGCTGAATTTTCAACATGTTGAAAATTTTCGGCGACCTATGACAGCTGCCACCAAAAAAGTTGCGTAATTGGGACAGGCCCTTAAGGCTTTATAAGGCCACATTTTGCACCCCATATCTGAGGAAGGATATGCTGGCATTGAAGAGAGAGTCCAAAGGAGGTTTACGAGAGTGATCCTGTGGATGATTCGGATAACATATGAGGAATGTTTGAAGGCCCTGGGCCTGTACTCGGTGGAGTTCAGAAGGATGGGGGGGGGGGGGGGCGAATCTCATTGAAACCTATCGGATAGTGAAATACCTAGACAGAGTGGATGTGGGAAGGGTGTTTGCAGTATTGGGAGAGTCTGGTGGGTACAACGAGAATAAAAGGATGTGCCTTTAGGATGGAGATGAGGAGGCATTTCTTCAGTCAGAGGCTGGGGAGGCCAAGATATTGGATATTTTTAAAGCGGAGATTGACAGATTCTTGATTAGTAAGGGCACCAAAGATTATGGGGAGGTTATGGGGAGAAGGCAGGAGAATGGGTTGAGAGGGAAAAATAGATCAGCCATGATTGAATGGTGGAGTAGAATCAATGTGTCAAATGGCCTAATTCTGCTGACATCCCTTATTATAATAAGCGAGTTCGGTAGGCTGACATCCCTTATTATAATAAGCGAGTTCGGTATTCGGTAAATCCAAAGGGTTCCTACAGCTATATTAATAGCAAAAGGATAACAAGGAATAGAATTTGTCCATTAGAGAGTCAGAGTGGACAGCTATCTGCAGAGCCAAAAGAGATGGGGGAGATATTGAACAATTTCTTTTCTTCGGTATTCTCCAAGGAGAAGGATATGGAATTATGTGAGGTAAGGGAAACAAGCAGAGTAGCAATGGAAACTATGAGATTCAAAGAAGAGGAGGTGTGGACACTTTTGAAAAATATGAAAACGGATAAGTCTCCAGTTCCTGACAGGATATTCCCGAGGACATTGAGGGAAGTTAGTGTAGAAATAGCAGGGGCTATGACAGAAATATTTCAAATGTCATTAGAAACGGGAATAGTGCCGGAGGATTGGCGTACTGCGCATGTTGTTCCGTTGTTTAAAAAGGGTTCTAAGAGTAAACCTAGCAATTATAGACCTGTTAGTTTGACGTCAGTGGTGGGCAAATTAATGGAAAGGATACTTAAAGATAATATATAAAAGCATCTGGATAAGCAGGGTCTGATTAGGAACAGTCAACATGGATTTGTGCCTGGAAGGTCATGTTTGACTAATCTTCTTGAATTTTTCGAAGAGGTTACTAGGGAAATTGATGAGGGTAAAGCAGTGGATGTTGTCTATATGGACTTCAGTAAGGCCTTTGACAACGTTGGTTAAGAAGTTTCAATTGTTGGGTATTAATGGTAGAGTAGCAAGATGGATTCAACAGTGGCTGAATGGGAGATGCCAGAGAGTAATGGTGGATGGCTGTTTGTCAGGTTGGAGGCCGGTGACTAGTGGGGTGCCTCAGGGGTCTGTGTTGGGTCCACTGTTGTTTGTCATGTACATCAATGATCTGGATGATGGTGTGGAAAATTGGATTAGTAAGTATGCAGATGATACTAAGATAGGTGGTGTTGTGGATAATGAAGTCGATTTTCAAAGTCTACAGAGAGATTTAGGCCATTTGGAAGAGTGGGCTGAAAGATGGCAGATGGAGTTTAATGCAGATAAATGTGAGGTGCTACATCTCGGCAGGACAAATCAAAATAGGGCGTACATGGTAAATGGTAGCGAATTGAGGAATGCAGGTGAACAGAGGTGTAAAGACTGTCCAAACACAGGGTGTCTTCACTCTAGTTTATTGCATACATTGCATTCGTATACACACATATTGCCCTAGCTGTTCGTGGTCCATTACCGGAGCTAGAGAGCGAGCTAGGGGTGGGAAGGTTACATTTATACTGAAGCTAATGGGGAGTGGTTAGTAGAAGTGAGGTCACCATGTTAAAGGAACATGCACGGCTCTACATCCTTCCCCTTGAAAAGGGAAGCATAGCAATGATGACAGTGAGACCACGACTCATACGCTAGGCACAAACCCGCGCGTACATCGTCAGGAAAAAACTTAAAACATTCAAGCAAACTCCCCGTAACGTTCAGGCGGCTTGACCAGACGCCCGAAGCGGGTATGCAGCCCGCCTCCCCCCCCCTTCGAAGGTAGAGTGGGCAGGAGCGGCGATAGGTGAACCGAAAGGGGAGTGAGCAGGAGGGGGAGAACGAGGAGACCGGGGAGGAGACAAGGGCACCGCAACGGGCACGCGAGCGGGAGATGGCTGTTGGGGTGGACCAGGAGGAGCAGCGGGAGAACGGGGCGCCAAGGGTTGCGAGGGCAGAGGAGCGGGAGGCAACGAGGCGGAAACCGGGGGAGCAAAAGGGGCTGCGGGAGGAGGAGCGGGCTCGTTGACCGGCAGCAAATGCTGGCGGGACCGGCGGTAGATTGTGCCCTCGTAGTCAACCAGGTAAGAGCGCGGAGAGTCGGCAAAGCCGACGACAACAGCCAAGCGGTGGTGTCCGGAGGGGGACTGCATCCGGACGACCTGGCCCTCGAAGAGGGGCTGAAGGGGACGGCATGACTTGTCGTGGGAGCGCTTCTGGACGACCTGTTTCTGGGTAATACGCTTCTGGACAGCAGCAGGGCTGCGGACTGCGGGCCGTAGCGACCGCTGGGAGACAGGGATTGGAGGGCGAGTGGTGCGGGACATGAGCCGTTGAGCCGGTGAGCCCATGGCAGGGTCGCGACTAATATTTCGGAGATTCAGTAGAGCGAGATAAAAATCCGAATGCGACAGTCTGCAATGTTCCAGCAGCTCCTTGGCACTGCGGACGGCGCGCTCAGCAAGGCCGTTGCTCTGCGGGTACTCCGGGCTGCTGGTGATGTGGCGAAAGTTGTAGGCGGCGGCGAATGCGCGGAACTCAGCACTCGTGAACTGGCCCCCGTTGTCAGACTGCAGTCACAGGAATGCCAAAGGTTGCAAAGAGGGGTTGCAACGTCCCGATGACCGCAGCAGAAGTGAGGGAGTGCAGACGCTTAATCTCGAACCAGCTGGAGTAAGAGTCGACCAGGACCAGGAAATGTTTGCCACGCCACTCAAATATGTCCGTAGCGACCGCCATCCACGCCAGGGCGGGGGCAGGCTGTTGCAGGAGTGGCTGGCGTTGCTGGTGGGGAGAGAGGGTATTGCAGGTGGAGCAGGCAGAGACCCTCTCCCGGATGTCCTGTGCCATGCTGGGCCAATAAAATTGGCTCTGGGCCTGGGACAGGGTGGCATCGGCACCGGGATGGCCGTTGTGGGCAGTTTGGAAATAGTGGTCCCGCAGAGCGGCAGGCACCACAACCTTGTGGCCCTTCACCACCACGCCTCCCTGCAGCACAAGTTCGTCCCGGACTAGGAAGTAGGGCGCAGCACCAGCTGGCAAGGGTGAGCGACGGTCAGGCCAGCCGCGACGGATGACGTCTATAAGCTGTTGCAGGGCAGGATCATTGGCGGTGTGGTGAATCAGGGACTGCATCTGCTGAGAGGGCATGAAGTTGACGTTTAGCACCATCAGGTCGGATGACTCGTACGGGTGGCGGGCTGTAGAAGCCAGCGGTGCGCGGGACAGCGTGTCTGCCACAAACATGTCCTTGCCCTTGCGGTACACGATTTGAAACGTGAAGCGTTGGAGTTGCAGCATCATACGCTGCAAACGGGAAGAGGCAACGTGGATCGGTTTGTTTAAGATCGTGACCAGCGGCTGGTGGTCGGTTTCGATAGTGAAGGTGTTACCTATAATGTAGTCCCTGAACTTCGAGCAGGCAAACACCACGGCAAGGAGCTCTTTCTCGATCTGAGCGTAGCGTTGCTCGGTTGGGGTCATGGTGCGGGAGGCGTAGGAGACAGGTAGCTGCAGGCGGTCGTGGATCTGCAGGCAGGCGGCACCGAGACCGAAACTTGATGCATCGCAGGTAATGACGATAGGGCGCTTTAAGTCGAAGAACTTCAGAGTGGGGGCGCGAACCAGCCGGGATTTCAAGTCATCGAAGGCTGCCTGATGTAGCGGGTACCAAACCCAGGCAGTGTCCACCTTGGTCAGTTCCCTCAGGGGCGCACTCAGCTCGCTGAGGTCGGGAATAAATTTCCCCAGATAGTTCATCATGCCCAAGAAGCGTTGCAGGCTTGGCACGTTGACCGGAGCTGGCATCTCTGAGACCGCAGCTGTCTTCTGTGGGTCTGGTTTCAGACCCTCGGCCGTAAAAACGTGGCCCACGTAGGTGACCTCCGGGACGCGGAAACGGCACTTCTTGGGGTTCAGTTTGAGGTTGATTTCCCGAGCCCGATCCAGGACCAGACGGAGGTGGAGGTCGTGCTCAGCGACGTCCCTCCCGTACACCAAGATGTCATCAACGATGATAGCACACGGCAGACCTGCAAATAGTTGTTCCATGGTGCGCTGGAAGACCTCGCTGGCAGAATTGATCCCGAAAGGCATGCGGAGGAAACGGAACCTGCCGAAAGGTGTACCAAACGTGGTCAGTAAAGATGAACGTTCATCCAGCGGAATCTGCCAGAAAGAGTTCTTGGCATCGAGGACAGAGAATACAGTGGCCGGGCCAACCTTTGCAGCGACATCCTCCACCGTTCGCATGGGGTAGTGCGGGCGCTTGATGGCAAGGTTTAGGTCCTTGGGGTTGATACAGATCCGAATCTCACTCTTGTCCTTCTTAGCAGCAACGACCATGGTGGAGACCCACCGGGTGGCATCGCTCACTTCCTTGATGATGCCCATGGCCACCATCTGGCGTAGAGTGGACTCCACCTTGTCCTTCATAGCAAAGGAGACGCGGTGAGGAGGGCGGACTACCGGATGGACCTCCGGGTCCACCTCGATTTCGTACTTGCAGGGTAGTTTGCCCAATACACCGTCAAAACGGTCGGGGTACTAGCACATGGGATCCATGGGGGTCTGCACCGGGTGGATGTCGTGGTGGAAGGACACCAAACCGAGGTCCTGGCACGCACGGGCGCCCAACAGAGTAACATTCTCAGATTCCAGCAGGAGGAAAGAGAGGGGCCGAGAGGCCTTCAGAACTGAGCAGATAAGGGTGGCCTTGCCGACTGGGAATAGCATGCTCCCCCCATATGCACGGAGGCGGGAGTGATCAGCGGTAATGTTCTCACCAGCTCTTATCTGTTGAAAAAGACTTAACGACATAATATTCGTAAACGCCCCCGTATCTACCTTAGCAGAGAAGGTCATCCCATTCACAGTAACTCGAACTGATGGATCAGCTATCACAGCATGTGCACCCAGGACTGAAAAAACAAGCGATTCATCATGGGAGGAGCTGTTATCAGAATCAGGGAGTTCGACTGGAAGGTATTCGGAGTCATAAACACTGTCAGTAGCAGTCAGGCTGTGTAGACTCTTTCTCGGAGCAGGGACAGGCTGGCCCCTGGAACGGCACGCTGCGGAGAAGTGATTAAGCTTCTTACATAAATTACAAATCTTGCCCAGAGCAGGGCAAACATCAAATTGATGATTGACAAAGTTGCAGTTTGGGCATCGGCGAGGGTTGACCCTTGCAGGCGCAGGGGTGCTACGCTGGCGTGGTGGGCCATCGCGCCGCGGACGTCCAGCAGCACCGGCATAGTTAATGTCCTCAGCTTCAGGGGGAGATACGGCGTCGACAGCAGCAGACATGCGAGAGGCATGCAAAGCGTCGTTTAAAGTGAGGTCCGGCTTTCTCAGAAGCTCAGCCCGTAGCTTCACGTCCTGTAGACCGTGAACTAGGACATCTCTGATCAACTGATCGGGGGTCAACGTCTCCAGGTGGCAACGCCGGGCCAGGTGACGCAGCGATGCCACGAAGGTATCGATGTGCTCCCCGGGTTTCTGGCGCCTGCTGAAAAACTTGAACCGCTCTAGAATGGAGTTGGTGGGAATGTCACACAGCGCGGCAAATTTATTGATGAGACACACGGGGTCCTCTGCATTCTCACCATCGGCGTACTCAAAAGATTCAGAACGTTCCATGGCCTCCGGGCCAGCCAGGTTGAGGAGCAGATGTGCTGTAATTGCAGGGGTAATATTAGGATGAGCGATGGCGACATAGTGCTGGAAGTCGCGCCGGAAAATAGTCCACCGGTGGACGATGTCCGAGTCAAACACCAGAACGTCAGGCTTTCGACACGAGGTGGCCATAGTACTTAAATAGTTGGAAAGGAAAATAAACACTTGGAGAAAAGAAAACAAACCCGATGAACAGGAGACGCAGGGTTAACTTCTGACAACCATGTAAAGACTGTCCAAACACAGGGTGTCTTCACTCTAGTTTATTGCATACATTGCATTCGTATACACACATATTGCCCTAGCTGTTCGTGGTCCATTACCGGAGCTAGAGAGCGAGCTAGGGGTGGGAAGGTTACATTTATACTGAAGCTAATGGGGAGTGGTTAGTAGAAGTGAGGTCACCATGTTAAAGGAACATGCACGGCTCTACAAGAGGGACCTAGGAATAACTGTGCATAGTTCCCTGAAGGTGGAATCTCATGTAGATAGGGTGGTAAAGAAAGCTTTTGGTGTGCTGGCCTTTATAAATCAGAGCATTGAATATAGAAGTTGGAATGTAATGTTAAAATTGTACAAGGCATTGGTGAGGCCAATTCTGGAGTATGGAGTACAATTTTGGTCGCCTAATTATAGGAAGGATGTCAACAAAATAGAGAGAGTACAGAGGAGATTTACTATAATGTTGCCTGGGTTTCAGCAACTAAGTTACAGAGAAAGGTTGAACAAGTTAGGTCTTTATTCTTTGGAGCGCAGAAGGTTAAGAGGGGACTTGATAGAGGTCTTTAAAATTATGAGCGGGTTAGACAGAGTGGACGTGGATAAGCTTTTCCCATTGAGAGTAGGGAATATTCAGACAAGGGGACATGACTTGAAAATTAAGGGACAGAAGTTTAGTGGCAACATTAGGGGGAACTTCTTTACTCAGAGAGAGGTAGCTGTGTGGAATGAGCTTCCAGTGGAAGTGGTGGAGGCAGGTTCGATTTTATCCTTTAAAAATAGATTGGATGGGTATATGGACGGGAAAGGAATGGAGGGTGATGGTCTGAGTGCAGGTAGATGGGACTAGGGGGGAAGTAAAAAATAAATAAATAATAAAATAATTAAATAATAAAATAAATAAAAAGTGTTCGACACAGACTTGAAGGGCCGAGATGGCCTGTTTCCGTGCTGTTATGGTTATTCCGAAATACGCAAGGAATCATGGGATTTGTCAAAGGTCAAAAACTATAAAGAAAAATCGAACGAAGCGCTGTAGATACAGTGAGTATAGTTTGGGTCCGATATTTTGTCTTTTTTCAAGCTTATATTTGTCATAGCTGACTCAAATTACGAACAAAGCGATGACTGTATAAACTGTGCATAAATTCTTATCTTTATTCATGATTTATATGTAAAAATATCTTTAATACCAGGAACGGGAGTGCCAGGTAGCGGGAGAGCGGGGTGTAACAGTGAGATAAAGGGGGCAGATGCGAGTGGGAGACCGGGGGGAGAGACTTGACGGCGAGAGACATTCTCGGCAGCTACATGCACACAGACCCTCGCCTCATCCGCAGTCAGGATCGAACCCGGGACCCCAGCGCCACAAGCGCTGCCGAACCGCCATTGGACCCCCCCCCCCCCGAGGGTCGGCCGAAGACGTCCGGACCGACGGGACACCGCCCCGGAGCAGCGGCCCCAGGCCGACAGCCAGCACGGAGAAGCGCCAACCCCAGCTCAACTCCGCCTGTCCCGCCGGGCCAACCGACAGCCCTGGTCCTACAGGACAGCGTGGGGAAGAAGCGACAACTCTAGCCCAACCTCGCTCCAACTCCCAAGGAACCTGCTCCCCAACTTACCAGGGACTGCCAGCCGCACCCCCCCGCCCCACCCAGTGGCCGTCGGCCAACTCCTCCCCCCCGCGCCGGCTGCATGTCCGGGGCCGCCACCGCCCTGCCAGCCCAGGGCCACCCCGGACAGGGACGGGACACCCGGGAGGGGATGGGGACGGCCCTCCCCACAACGCAGCACCACTGCTGCTGAGAATGTTTATAGCGAGTGACCTATGATCTATGATCAGGCCCCCCTCGGTCATGACTGACCATGGGTGATGCATCCTGGTCGGATGCAAGCCTGGGCGATGTCTTATGGAGGACAGGCTGTTGCCCATGCAGCACGTCCCCCCTCTCCACGTCGCTGATCGATCCAAAGGAACAGCTGGGCCGTTACAGTTTGGCACCAGCGCCGTCGCAGGAGCTGCCAAAGCGAGGTTGTAGACAACGACAAACTGCCTTAGGGTCTCCGACCGGATTTTCTTGAGGTTTACTCCTGAAGCCTTTTCCATGACTGGATATGGCCATAAGGCAGTGGAGGTTTTAAGTCAGAGTTTTCCTTCTCCTAGATGGACTGCCTTCCCAGGCTGACGAGCCCCATCTACCCGAGACTCGTGGGGGCGTGAGCATCTACCTTCCCATGCAGGTCTAAAGCACCTGCCAACTGCCCATTTGATAATACTTGGCATATCCATCTGTAGCCAAAAAGTGCAATTGAAAGCAGTAAACATACTAGAATGAGGAAAAATTGTCACCAAATTTTTGTCTCTCCCAAAAGCCATAAATCTAAACACATGCTCATTTCATCCCAAATCTTTGGTGCAATTACTGTTAATGTAATTTTATAAAAAACACTTCAACCCATTCTGAAAAATGTAACATTGCTATTTAGTTTATATCGTTCGATGCAATTCAAAGTATAGATCAAAATTCACATAATTTTTTTGTGCGGAAACAGAAGTCAATGTGACATCTTTATCTTTCATTAAGCCTTGTATACAAAAATATTGGCGACTTGCATTTGACCTCTGTGGCCATTCCCGCCCCCCCCCCCCCCCCGAGGCATTGCAAATATATATATTTTTTAATTTGTAATAAAATTTGGAATAAAATTCAACATAGATGCTTTTTGGATCCTGATGACAAACTAAAATGGGAAGTATAATTATTTGAAATAGTTTGATAATTACCCAATGTTCCCTGATGGAAAGCATGTTTTTGTATAACAGAGAAATGTGAATGTGTTTGCTATTTCCCTTGTGTTTATGCATCTTTTAAAATAACAGCAGATTAATTATATGACATTTGAGAGCTACCAAGCATAGTCTCGAGTTATTGTATTTCAACTGTATTTTAAATTATCTGAACAGTACACAGGGCACATTTAAACCAATTGTATCACAAGCCTATTTTAATAAAACTACAGACCACAAGTCATTTTAATTGGCAGTCAGTTATTTGATTCAAGGCCCACTGGGAAATTTATCCTGGCATCTCACTGGATCAGAGTAAGATGACTACAATTCTAGCCCCCGAAATAAATGCCTCCCAGCAACTGGGTAGTAAGGGGGGTTCACAACCATATCAGCATTAATACAGTCTGCAAACCCTAAACTTGGCACCAAGTCCACAATCCTTAAATTTGCACCGAATTATAACATCTAACTATTTCAAAGAATACGGAGGATTAATTGGATACTGTAACTTGGTACAAGTCCAGCAAGGGTGAGATCAATTCCCATTGCAATGCTTGTGGTGAAAATATCCTGCAAACAGTATTTGTTTAGACTGACAGTATTACTACAAATATAGGATAACTGAAGATAGTCCTAAGTGATTCAAGCACAAAGAGAAAACTATAAAAAGGAAAAAGGTTTAGGGGTCGCAGACTACAAAATATTTCTAATTTAAAGTCACCTACCTTACGGGGGTCTACTCCTAACGACCGCAAATAATACTTTTCATCCTGAACACAAAACAATTATTACATTAGTCATAAGGGCATTCAGCTCATAAATCTGTACACATAATGACTCATCAAAGATAAATATATTCAATGTTATTTAAAAGTTCTGGGATAAACTGCTCTGCAGTGTTACCCTTTCCATGACTGCTCCCTGTAGAATTCTCAAAAATCATTAAAAAGAACACATGGACTGATGTACAGTGAAAGTGAGCATAAAATAAGTCCCTGAAGACAGCATGCCAAATATGACAACTTCAAATTTAATGTAACAGTAAAAGCGAAATATTATTCAGATGATTATTTCTATGCAAAACAATGCACAATTTCACTTCGGGTCACGTGAGTGACTATGTGAAGAAGGCCGTCAACCCGCATGCGCGTCAATACGTCCACGCATGGCGCCACGACTGGTTGACAGGCGCGTTGCTCCTGCCACCGGTAAGTTAAAAGGCCCGCAGGTAAGTTCTAAAGCTTATTCTGAGGTCGTTTTTTGTCGTTCAAACTTGTTTGCAGGATCGCTACAAGTTCCTGAACGAAAAATATGGACAAAATGAAGACAAGGAGAACCGGAGCGAGGCCCGCTACAGAAGACCGTGGGTAGCGGGGGACCGCCAATTACACCACCCCAGTCGCTGACGATAATTCCAGCGACTGCAGACTTGGTGACTCTGCAGAGCACCATGGCTACCCCAAGGGTGGGGAAAGCCAAGCAGAAGTCTGCAAGGCCTTTAGACTCCGATGAGTCAGGCCAGGAGGGTGCAACTCCCACTATGGGTAGCGTCACCGGACGCCTAGCACCTCATGGAGAGGATGCTCCACCATGAAACACTCCGTAGATCGGAGTTATATCAGCGCGGGTCTCCGAGTGAGTCCGCGGCAGCACCTGGTACAGGGCTGCTAGATGTCTCCCTCTCTGAGGAGGGGAGCATCCATAGTCAGTTGTGGCTGGCTCAGAATTCGCCGGTATGTCCGGTGAACATACTATGATGCACGGGCAAGAAACGGATATACCAGCCATAGCATCAAAATTTGCAATGCCACCGCAAATTGTGGAGCCGCTTGAAGAAGAGCTTGCGGCTAATATCAATTACTTAACTTCGCATCAGCTCCAAGACGAAGTAATGATGGACACAGCAAAAAGACACCACACGCCCATCAATTGTCCATCTTTAAATGTACTGGCTGTCAACAGCTCTATATGGAACCATCTGGGTGGAACCATCAGAAACCAGGAGGTAAAACTCCAAAACATCCTGGGCCTGCTGGCCTCAGGTATCACAGCTTTTTCAAGAACCGTGGATAAAGTTCCATTATCTGAAAACCAACAAGATGCGCTGGCTTTACTATGCCACGCACACTTCGAAATCAATTGTTATCGGAAAAATGCCATCAGGCCCACCCTCAATCCAAAATTTGCAGGATTGTGTAAATCAACCAACATACAGCCGCCTAACTACCTGTTTGGGGAAAACCTACCCAAACAGGTTAAAGACCTCGATGACGAGACGAAAGCTTTGGGATTAATCCGGGCTTTACCAACCAGCAGAGCCACGGTTTTCCGGCGGCAACATCCCTACACCGCTACCAGCAGCACTCATTTTTCTGAAGCTGGTAGCAGCATGAGGGCGGACCTCTATGAGCCAAAATCTTTTTTAGAGCATGGCCAAGGCCGGCCCTCCTCCAAGATGCGCACCTGGAACACCCCAGCAGTTCCACCCCCCCAGAGCTCGGGGACGGAAATTCATGCCACGAAGCCACGGTTAACCAAGAAGGTAGGTGGATATAGGGTTTAGAACATAAGGGTGTGCATCACTCACAGTTTAAGGGAAAATTATACTGCCGAACCGGGCCGTTATGCATCACAAGGGTTTGGTATTTAAAACAAAATTCAGTAGTATAACTGAATCTTTCTTGGCACCACTCAAATCTGTTGTGCAGTATAGAATTTCAATAGTTTGAAAAATCACATCTGCTGTGGTGACTAAAATAAGATACATCACCAGTTCTTTTTGGTACACTCAGCATTGATGTGTGCACACTAT
>JAXLNO010005206.1:342170-382403 GCA_038087875.1 Malacoraja senta | reverse complement strand
CCGAAGTCAGGCTAACTGGTCTGTAATTCCCTGTTTTCTCTCTCACTCCTTTCTTGAAAAGAGGGATAACATTAGCTATCCTCCAATCCACAGGAACTGATCCTGAATCTATTGAACATTGGAAAATGATCACCAATGCGTCCACTATATCTAGAGCCACATCCCTGAGGACCCTGGGATGCAGACCATCCGGCCCAGGAGATTTATCATTCTTCAGTCCCATTAGCCTACCCAATACTATTTCTCACGTAATGAAAATGTATTTCAGTTCCTCTACCCCCTTAGATCCTCTGTCCTCCAGTACATCTGGGAGATTGTGTCTTCCTTAGTGAAGACAGCTCCGAAGTACCTGTTCAACTCTTCTGCCATTTCCTTGTGACCCATAATAATTTCACCCGTGTCTGCCTTCAAGAGACCCACATTTAACTTTGCTAATCTTTTTCCCTTAACATATCTAAATAAGCTTTTACTGTCCTTCTTTATATTCCTGGCCAGCTTCCCCTCGTACTTCATCTCCATTCAGTCAATTACATGTAGACTGACTGACAATCTCACTTCCCTGTTCCTCCTAGATATTTTTTTCCTTTAAGTGTTTGAATTTTCCTTCTTAACGATTTAAATGAAGGAATTACAAGTAACATTAGCAAATTTGCAGATGACCCAAAGCTGGAACTATGAGGAGGATGCTATGAGAATGTAGGGCGACTTGGACAGGTTGGGTGAGTGGGCAGATGCATGGCAGATGCAGTTTAATGTGGATAAATGTGAGGTTATCCACTTTGGCGGCAAGAACAAGGAGGCAGATTATTATCTCAATCCTGTCAGATTGGTAAAAAGGGAATTGCAATGAGACCTGGGTGTCCTTGTGCACCAGTCACTGAAAGTAAGCATGCAGGTACAGCAGGCAGTGAAGAAAGATCTTATTGAAACATATAAGATTATTAAGGGTTTGAACACGCTAGAGGCAGGAAACATGTCCCCGAAGTTGGGGGAGTCCAAAACCAGGGGCCACAGTTTAAGAATAAGGGGTAAGCCATTTAGAACGGAGATGATGAAACACTTTTTCACACAGACAGTTGTGAGTCTGTGGAATTCTCTGCCTCAGAGGGCGGTGGAGGCAGGTTCTCTGGATGCTTTCAAGAGAGAGCTAGATAGGGCTCTTAAAGATAGCGGAGTCAGGTGATATGTGGAGAAGGCAGGAACGGGGTACTGATTGTGGATGATCAGCCATGATCGCATTGAATGGTGGAGCTGGCTGGAAGGGCCGAATGGCCTCCTCCTGCACCTATTTTCTTTGTTTCTATGTTTCTATGTAATATTGTACTATATAGCCTGTATTAACATTTCTCACTCTTCCCAACAAAATGCTTCATTTCATATTTCATATTTGTTGAATTCCACCTGCCTCTTGTTCACCAACCTGTCCAATTGGTCTATTATCTACCTTGATATTTAATACATTATCAGGTACTCTTTGAGGTTTAAATGCAACAAATAAACTATGATATCCTGCTATATGTTATATATTTTACTGTTTTATGTTGGTCACCCTTAAAACTGTTTTACTGAAATGGAATCACAAAACTAGCTGCAATTCGTCGTCCACTTATGTAAAGTTGGCCCGCTTCAAGATTTTCAGTTTCTGTTATTTAAACATCTAGTTCAGCCAATGAGATGAGTTCAGCCAATGAAATTAAATGTGCCACTTGTAGAGGTAGAATAAACCCTTGTTATGATGATTGTAATGGTGTTCGTCATTGTCGACTGTCTGCTATAAACAAGTAAGGTATTATCATTGTATATGTAGTATATAAACCAGCAACTGCAGTTGCTGGTTTATATACAAAAGGACACAAGGTACTAGAGTAACTCAACAGATCAGGCAGTATCTTTGGAGAACATCGATAGGTGAAGTTTCTGGTCGAGGCTCATGAGACACTCGGTCTGGGTCTGGGCCTGGAATCCAGGTGAGCTGATGGCCCTGGATGGGAGGGAGAGGCGAGGATTGACGGAGTCAACAGTCGCGGTTCGCGGGTTGGTGGTGCGGCCTGGAGGAAGCTGTGTGGGCCGGGGGTGGCGGTAGGAGGTCCGTCCTGGAAGCGGCGTGAGCCGGCGGTGATGTGGGAGCAGTCTGGGCTGCGAGAGGCTAGGTAGAGTGGCACTGGGGCAGCCGGCAACCGGGAAGGCGGAACGAACCGGGACGGCATGGACAGCGGTTGGTAGGTCAGTAGGTAGGTTGGTAGGTTGAAATCCATTATAAGGAGAAAGTTTACTGTGTTGTTCAACTTCATTACTCGTGTTCTGAAACAGTAAATCAGCAAAACTAAGAAGCTGTATAACATTTAAAAAAATCAGCCTGTTCTTCCCGTGAAATGTAGCACAGCTGCATGGTGGCCTCACAGCGTCAGAGACCCGGATTCGATCCTGACTACGGGTGCTGTCTGTACAGAGTTTTTACGTTCTCCCCGTGACCGCGCGGGTTTCCTCTAGGTTCTCGGTTTCCTCCCACTTTCCAAAGACGATAGGTTTGCAGGTTAATTGGCTTCGGTAAAATTGTAAACTGTCCCTAGTGTGTAGTACAATGCGAGTGAACGGGGATCACTGGTCGGCGTGCTCGGTGGGCCGAAGAGCCTGTTTCTGCACGTTATCTCTAAACTAAACTAAATGTAGTATACTGTTAACTTCAGAGCTTTACCGCACATTCACTTAGTACATGGAGCATGAAACACAACATAATTCCCAACTAAATAAGAGGACAGTTCATTACAAATAAAACAGAGCAAAAATAAATCTTACTCATAATTTGCCGTGAGAAGGCGTTTGCTGTCTTTGTTGCTTTCATCACCAAATACTACTTGAAATACTTTAGTTCCCTCGGGTGTCTCATCAGGAAGGTCAACATCTGTCAGGTACCAGTAACGCATTATGATACTGACAAATTTTCTACCTGTTGAAATGACAAATATTCAATCGAAGTACCTTCTACCATAACGAATAACACGTATCTGTAGTCCAATATTCTAATTCAGAAAAATTGGTGTTGCCATTCAAGTTTACAAAATGTATCAAAAAGTTAATCTCACAAAAGTTAAACTATCAAAACAGTAGTGGAGCAAAATCATAAAATCAATATCATTCCAACATCTCACATACCCAGCAAAAAAAGGAGAGCTACTAGAGGAACTCGGCAGATCAGGCAGCATCTCGTGTGCCTACATCTCATCCTATTTTTACTTCTCACACTGGTGCTACAGTAACCAAGGACTAGCATCATGGATGATTTTCCCCTTTACATAACTATTTTACAATGAAGAGACAGCAAGCAGGTTTGGTTACTGCTACAATAGTTCAACAGAGGTTCTTCAATTTTCTGGGGCTTTGAGACTGCCTTCAAGAGGTTAATTGTACCAATTTATTGTTCATTCTTTTGATTAACGTGACCATAATAAACTAAAACTAGTTTAGTTTTACAGATATTACAGATAAAACGATATTACAGCATTCCTAATGGCAAGTGCTCCTTCAGTTTTGGCAAGTCCAACTGTTCCCGGGGAAGGTTAGGGACATTAAAGGGCAGTTGGAAATGAGGACAGAGAAACAAAACAAACATTAAGTTGTTTCAACAAAGCCAATGCAACAATGATGTCAACACAGGCAGAAGAAAGGACAGTGAAATGGTGTGGCCTAGGTTACCTTGGAGAAAGGGGTGTTTCTTCTCAAATGTTAGTAATGTGGAGGGGTTTAAAGAACGTAGAGAAACTTTGGCAAATAAATCTAAGCCATGGCCGCATATATTAAAACATGCACACAGACAGTAAAGATCATCGGAAATGGCTTTGAAAGAAGAGATCTGAGGTAAGTTAGTCGATGTGGAGTTGCCTGGTGGAGTGCTGCTTAACAAGGAGAACGAGTTTCTCCTGCAAGGCATAAATACAGAAAATTAAAGACAACAATATTACAGGAAGACAAATCATGAGATGCACAGTACGCCAAGTAAGAAAAAAGGTTTTAGCTAAGAGATTACATGGTAGATGGGTCGGTTAAAGTATTTTTTAATTGTATTGAATTGAATTGAAAGATACAGCATGGAAACAGGTCCCTCTGCCCACCAAGGCCATGCCAACCATTGACCTTTCACACTAGTGTTATTTTAGCCCACTTTTCCATCCACACCCTACAGACTCAGGGCAATTTACAAAGGCCAATTAACCTACAAGCTTGCATGTCTGTGAGATGTGGGATATAAACGGAGCACCCAGAGGAAACCCACATGGTCACAGAGAGAAAATGCAAACTCCATGCAGATAGCACTCGTGTCTCGGCCACTCTGACACAGCAGCTCCACCAGCTGCACCACTGTATCGCACCTCTGAAGAAAGGGAGGTGGGTGGTAGGTGTGGTTCTGTAAGGGGCAAATGTGTCAGATAAATAAAGAGAAACAGCAACAAGAATCGACTGGGAAAGACAGTGTCACCATAATTAAAACAAGGAATTTACTAGATATTGCATCCAGAAAGCTACTGCATCCAGTAAAAAAGATGAATGGAATTTTATTCAGTCAGTTAGATGTGTTTCAAGAAATACATCTTGCAAACATTGTATCATAACCTAATAAAACATACAGATGACAGAATTCAGTGCAATACCAAGAACAGTTTCAGTGGTTCATTTTAATAAATAAAACAAACCTTGGTTATCATAATAAATTCCAACATCGCCTGGTGTGCTATACATAATTTCTTCCAGATCAGCAGCTATGGCCTGCCTGCGATTAGCTGGCATTGCTGAGCATTTTTCCTCCAGCTCTTCCAATGCCTGTACAGAAAACACTTACATTTGGATAACAAAAATACATACTAACTAATAGATATAGATCATCAGATTTATATTTAAAAAGTCACAGCTCTAATCTTTTTGATTTAAAGAAGAAATACAATGTTGAACAGTGTAATCAGATACTGATTTGTCCTGTTGCAACAATGACAAATTATTTTGTTCCTCGGAAAATTCATAACTGAGTAGTTCTGAAAAGTAATTGTCCAAATACTAAAGT
Source organism: Malacoraja senta (assembly GCA_038087875.1). Taxonomy (NCBI): domain Eukaryota; kingdom Metazoa; phylum Chordata; class Chondrichthyes; order Rajiformes; family Rajidae; genus Malacoraja; species Malacoraja senta. The sequence goes on along the minus strand of JAXLNO010005206.1, from coordinate 377,350 downwards.
TCATAGGTTGTAGGAGTTAAATTAGGCCATTCAGCACATCAAGTCGACTCCACCATTCAATCATGGCTGATCTACCTTTCCCTCTCAACCTCATTCTCCTGCCTTCTCGTCGTAACCCCTGACACCCGTAGTAATCAAGAATCTATCAATATCCACCTTCAAAATATCCATTGAGTAGGCCTCCACATCCTTCTGTGCAATGAATTCCACAGATTTACAACACTCTGACTAAAAAAAATCCTCCTCATCTCCTTTCTAAAGGTACGTCTTTTTATTCTCAGGCTACGGCCTCTCGTCCTAGACTTTCCCACTAGTGGAAACATCCTCTCCACATCAAGTTCTCTATCCAGTTCTTTCATTATTCTGTAAGTTTCAATGAGGTCCTCCCTCATCCTTCTAAACCCAAGCGAGTACAGGCCCAGTGCTGTCAAACGCTCATATGTTAATCCAATCATTCTTGGGATCGTTCTTGTAAACCTCCTCTGGACCCTCTCCAACGCCAGCACATCCTTCCTCAGATATGAGGCCCAAAACTGTTCACAATACTCCAAAAGCGGTCTGACCAGTGCCTTATAAAGCCTCAGCATTACGTCCCTGTTTTATATTCTAGTCCTCCCAAAATAAATGCATTTTATTTGCATTTGCATTCTTAACCACTGATTGGACCTGCAAATTAACTTTTTGGAATTCCTGCACCAGCACTCCCAAGTTCTTTTGCAGCTATGATTTCTGAATTCTCTCCCCATTCAGAAAATAGTCTACGCCTTTATTCCTACCATCAAAATGCATGACTCCGTACTTTGCTATTCTGTATTCCATCTGCCACTTTTCTGCCCACTCTCCAAACCCATCCAAGTCCTTCTGAAGAATCCCTACTTTCTCTACATCTGAAAACATGGCCACAAAACCTACAATTCCCTCATCCAAATCATTAATATAAAACGTGAAGAGTAGCTTCCCCAGCACCGACTCTTGCGTAACTCCGCTAGTCGCTGAAAGCCAACCAGCAATAGCCCCCTTTATTGCCACGCTTTGCCTTCTGCCATCCAGCCAACCTGCTATCCATGCAAGTAGCTGCCCTCTGTACTATGGCCACGCATCTTCTTTAGCAGCCTCACGTGCAGCACCTTATCAAAGGCGGTCTGCAAATGCAGGTACGTCCGCTGACTCTCTTTTGTCTATCCTGCTATTTACTTACTCAAAGAATTCCATCTCTTTCAGAAACATGGGGGGCAGTCTATGTGGTCCAGGTGACTTATCTACCTTCAGAGCTTTCAGCTTCCCACGCACCGTCTTAATAATAGCACTCCACTAACTTCGACCCCCGACTCTCTTGAATGTCAGTTACGTTGCTGGTGTTTACCACTGTGAAGACTGATGCAAATAACATTCATCTGCCATTTCTTTAATCCCCATTATCATTTCTCCAGCAGCATTTTCCAACAATCCAGCATCCACTCTTGCCTCTTTCTTAGTCTTTATATATCTGAAGAAACTTTTGCTATCCTTTTTTATATTATTGGCTTGCTTACCTTTATATTTAATCTTTTCTCCCTCTATTGCCTTTTTAGTTTCCTTCTGATGTTTTTTTATTTTAAAAGTGTCCCCATCCTCTAGCTTCCCACTAATCTTTGCAATGTTATATGTCTTCTCTTTTAGTTTTATGCTGACTTTGACTTCCATTGTCAGCCACGGTCGCTTCATTCTCCCCCTAGAATCTTTATTCCGCATTGGAATGAAAAAATCCTGTGTCTTCTGAATTATTCCTAGTAATTCCTATCATTGCTGTTCCACCATCATTCTTGCTAAGGTCCCTTTTCAATCAACTTTAGCAAGCTCCTTCCTCATACCTCTGCAGTCACTTTTGATCAGCTGCAATACCAACATATCTGATTTCATCTTCTCCCTCTCAACTTGAAGGTTGAATTATATCATATTATGGTCACTACCTCCTGGTGGTTCCTTTACCTTAAGCTACCTAATCAAATCCGGTCATTACATAACACCAAATCCAGAATTGCTTTTTGCTTGGTAGGCTCAACTACAAACTGCTCGAAGAAAACATCTCATAGGCACTCGACAAATTTCCTCTCCTGATTTTCCCAGGTGTACTTGCCTACTGAAATACCCCATGACCACTGTAACATTGCTTTTCTTATACGCCGATTGTATCTCCTGATGTAATTTGTACCCTATATCCTGGCTACTGTTCGGAGGCCTGCAAATAACTCCCATCAGGGTAATTTTACCCTTGCAGTTTCATAACTCTACCCACAAGGATTCTACATCTTCTGATCCTATGTCACCCGTTGCCAAGGACCAAATTTCATTTCTTACCAGCAGAGCTACCCCACCCCTTCTGCCCACAGTCTTTCTTCTCAATAGGAGGTGTAACCTTGGATATTTAATTTATATATTTATTTATATAATATATTTGTATAATTATATAAAAAATGGATGGTAATGATTAGAAGCCATACACTTCAAAAGATCATCTTACTCAGCATCACTATAGTTAGTGTACTACATCACTTTAAACTAAACCTGTGGCTTATTCAGAACCTTTTTTTTCAGTTGTAATAGCACAAGAGGTTACTTCTCTTTTTTTTAAACGTACAATTCCCAAGATAAAAATGCTGAGATATTTAAAACAAAAATCTAGTTAAAATAAATTGCGTTACCTCTTTAGAGACAAGATCCTTCAATTCAACGAAGTTACACTGTGATAGCATGTTTGACACATGTACAAAGGCCTATGGAAGAAGTCAATGAGAATTGTGTGAGAGTTTACTTTCACAAAGTGGACTCTCTAATATGTACATCAAATTATATATTTTACAGCTAGCAAGGAAGAGAAAAATAATGGGAAGTATTTTAGGTTGCAATGCATTACAAGCCGATGAGAAATAACTGTCAAGGGTGCTGTTATATTTGTAATCGGTCCAAGTCAGCATGGATTTATGAAGGGGAAATTATGCTTGACAAATCTTCTGGAATATTTTGAGAATGTAACAAGTAAAATGGACAAGGCAGAGCCAGTGGATGTAGTGTACCTGGACTTTCAGAAAGCATTTGATAAGGTCCCACACAGGACATTAGTGGGGAAAATTAGAGCACATGGTATTGACATGGATAGAAAATTGGTTGGCACACAGGAAACAAAGAGTAGGGATTTACGGGTTCCTTTCAGAATGTCAGGCAGTGACTAGTGGGGTACCGCAATGCTCGCTGCTGGGACTGCAGCTATTTACAATATACATTAAAGATTTAGATGAAGGAATTAAAAGTAATATTAGCTAATTTGTAGATGACACAAAGCTGGCTGGCAGTGTGAACTGTGAAGAGGATGCTATGAGGATGCAGGGCGACTTGGACAGGTTGGGTGAGTGGACAGGTGCATGGCAGATGCAGTATAAATGTGAGGTTATCCACTTTTGTGGCAAGAACAGGAAGGCAGATTATTATCTGAATGGTGTCAGGTTAGGAAAAGGGGAAGTACGAGACCTGGGTGTCCTAGTATATCAGTCACTGAAAGTAAGCATGCAGGTACAGCAGGCAGTGAAGAAAGCTAATGGCATGTTGGCCTTTATAACGAGAGGAGGAGTATAGGAGCAAAGTGGTCCTTCTGCAGTTATACAGGGCCCTGGTGAGACCACACCTGGAGTATTGTGTGCAGTTTTGGTCTCCTAATTTGAGGAAGGACATTCATGCTATTGAGAGAGTGCAGCGTAGGTTCACGAGGTTAATTCCTGGGATGGCGGGACTGTCATATGATGGAAGAAAGGAGCGACTGGGCTTGTATTCACTGGAATTTAGATGAGAGGGGATCTTATAGAAACATGTAAAATTATTAAGGGATTGGACACGCTAGATGCAGGAAGCATGTTCCCGATGTTGGGGGAGTCCAGAACCAGGGGCCACAGTTTAAGAATAAGTGGTAGGCCATTTAGAACTGAGATGAGGAAAAACATTGCCACACAGAGAATTGTGAATTTATGGAATTCTCTGTCTCAGAAGGCCGTGGAGGCCAATTCACTGGATACATTCAAAAAATAGGTAGATAGAGCTCTCAGGGCTAGCGACATCAAGGGGAACGGGGAGAAGGCAGGCAATGGTTACTGATTGTGGATAGTCAGCCATTATCACATTGAATGGTGGTGCTGGCTCGAATGGCCTACTCCTGCACCTATTGTCTATGTATCTATACACACGGTACCATGTAAATCTTGGTTCAGGATTCCTACTGGTGACCTGGGATAATGTTTATTGTTTTGAGTAGTTGCTGTAAATAGATAGACATTGACTCCTGCAACTTTGCTGTATGTACCCATGTTTCATATATATATATTGAGTATAAGAGGTTGAATGTCCTACTCCACTAATCTTCTCCTAAGTCCCCAGCTGTAGTTTAGACCTTGACTAACCGATACAAATCAATACAAATAGAAAGGGCAGTATGATGGCGCAGTGGTAGAGTTGCTGCCTTACAGCACCAGTAGACCATTGTTCGATCCCGGCTACAGGTACTGTCTGTATGGAGTTTGTACGCTCTCCCCGTGACCACTTGGGTGTTCTCAGATATTCGGTTTCCTCCCATATTCTACAGACGTCCAGATTTGTAGGTTAATTGACATGGTATAAGTGTAAACTGTCCTTAGTGTGTCTAGGATAGTGTTAATGTGCGGGGATCGCTGGTGGGCATGGACTCAATGTGCCAAAGGGCCTGTTTCTGTGCTGTATCTTTAAACTGAACTAAACGACGAATAAGTCAAAGCTTACTCTTGGGTTCGCACAGGGATGGAAGGATTTTAGGAAAACAGTTGAGTCATTCGTGTGATAAGATATAACTACTAACATGTACTGTTCCCAATATTGTGCACCTAGGTCAATTAACTTCAATGATGAGACACCATATATTAGATGTAGAATTTTCATAACACTAATGAACAAGGAGGATGTTGTTAAGGTCTGCCACGATGTTGTTAAGGTCTGCAACATAAGGTCTGCCACGATGATTAAACTACAATAGAGACTGATTTAAAATGCGCAGGATTTACAATGACTTGGTGGTATGGATTCAGAAGTGGCTTACTGATAGAGGACAGAGGAATGTGGTGGAAGGACTATATTCAGGCTGTGGGTTTGTGACCAGTGGAGATCTGCAGGGATCAATGCTGGTACCGCTGCTTTTTGTGATATGTATAAATGACATGGACGTAAACGTAGATGGATTGGCTGGCAAGTTTGCAGTTCACAGCAATTTTGCTGGGGGCGTAGACTGTGAGGAAGGCTGTCAAGATGTACGCCGAGATAAATCAGCTACAAAAATGGGTGGCAAAATGTCAGATAACGCTTAATCTGAGCAAATATGAGGTGTGGCACTTTGGAAAGTTCAAGGGGAAAATGTACAATTAATGGCATGGGGTCCAAGTCCGTAACTTCCTGAAAGTGACAGGTAAATAGAGTCGTAAAGAAGACATTTGACATTCTTGCTTTCATAGGACAATGCATTGAGTATAAGTCAGGAAATTATTATAAAGCTTTGTAGAACATTGGTTAGGCCTAATTTGGATGTGTTACATGTAGTTCTGGTCGCCCAAGTACAGGAAGGATGTGGAAACTTTGGAAAGGATGCAGAAGAGAATTACCAACGTGATACATGGATTAGAGGGTATTAGCTACAGGGAGAGGTTGGACAGACTTGGATTGTTTTCTCTGGAACTTCAGAGGTTGTGGGGAGACCTGATAGAAGTATGTAACATTAGGAGAGGCATAGATAGGATAGACAGTCAAAATATTTTTCCTAGGATTGAAAAATTAAATACTTGAGGGCATAGCTTTAAGATGAGAGGGCCAAAGTTTAAGGGAGATGGGTGGGGCAGCATGTTGAGAACCTGGAATGCCCTGCCAGAGCTGGTGGTTGAGGCAGATGCAATAGTGGCATTCAAGATACTTTTGGATTTGCAGGGAATATAGGGATATGGACTATGTGCAGTATGTTGAGAGAAGGTCATCATCATGTTCAGCAGACATTGTGGGCTGAATGGCCTCTTCTTGTGCTGTACTATGTTCTATGTAGTTTATAGTTTCATACTAGTTCCATGTTATCCTACTTTCTCAACCATTCCCTGCACATTAGGACAATTTTACTGAGATCAATTAAGTTACAAACCTACGTGTCTTTATGATGTGGGAGGAAACCGCAACACCCCAAGGTCTGAAGAAGGGTCTCAACCCAAAAAATCACCCCATTCCTGATCTCGAGATGTTGCCTGTCCCGCTGAGTTACTACAGCATTTTGTATCAACCCTGAGGTATCCCACGTGGTCACAGGGAGAGCGTACAAACTCCATATAAATAGCACTCGAGTTTAGGATTGAGTCCGGAACTCTGGCAGCAGCTCGACCAGCAGCACCACTGTGCTGCCCTAAGTTATTCATTTGTGAAAATCTTAATGATGAATCAAGGTCACAAAAGTAATCTAATACAAGCTAGTTCCGTTTTTCTACTCATCTCCTCTACATCTTAAATGTTGTTGCCTGACTGGCTAATGTAATTAATTCTTATGGTTAGAGGAACAGAATCATAGAGTCAGAGCATGGAAATAGGCTGTTCGGCCCAACATGCCCACACTGACCGACATGTCCCAGCTACACTTGTCCCACCTACCTGCATTTGGCCCATGTCCCTCCAAACCTGTCCTATCCATGTACCCGTCCAACTGTTTCTTAAACATTGCAATAGTCCCTGCTCAACTACCTACTCTGCCAGCTTGTTCCATACATCCACCACCACCCTTTGTGTGAAAAGGTTACCCCTCAGATTCCTATTAAATCTATTCCCTTTCACCTTAAACCTATGTCCTCTGGTCCTCGATTCTCCTACTCTGGGCAAGAGACTATGTGCATTTACCTGATCTATTCCTCTCATTATTTTATAATCCTCCATAAGATTAATATTGTACAGAAACTTTGGATGGTAAGGAAGCAGGCTGAGTGGGTATTCTACGCCGAGTTGCAGCAAGTTGAGGAATGTTTCTCCACTCAGACCAGGCAGGATCTAACATGTTTTGCCTTATTGGAGGCACATCCCATAAAACTGCACGTCAGGAACTGTAACCCTCAAGGTTGCTGACAGAGGGCTGCGGCCGTCTGTCCACCCCCACGGGCATCATCCCCGTCTCCCCCCCCCCCCCCCCTCCCGCCCCCCAAAACACACACACGGTGCTGGAGAAACGCAGCGGGATAGGTAGCATCTCTGGAGGGAATAGACAGGGGATGTTTCGGTCAGTCCCGTCTTCAAGCAAAAGGGTCTGAGATTTGAAGAAAGGAGTCGCCGCGACCGGAATCATCCCCGTCCATTCGCACCACAGATGGTACCTCGTTGTTCCAGCACTGTGTTTTATTAAATATTCCAGCATCTGCATTTCCTCGTGTCAACAAAAAGTTGTCCGGCTGGCAAGATGCAAGTTTCTTGAATGAAGTCGACACCAACCCAGTCTGAAGAAGGTCTCGACCCGAAACGTCACCTATTCCTTCTCTCCATAGATGCTGCCTGTCCGGCTGAGTTACTCCAGCATTTTGTGTCTTTGTTCAGTGTAAACCAGCATCTACAGTTGCTTCCTACACTGTTCTACACTCACTTGTTTAGCACCGGCAGCAAACTCGTCGAAGGTGAAGTCCTGGTCGAAATAAGCTCTGATCAAGAAGAAATACATCTTAGTGCGGGCCCAGGTGAAGGGGTTGGGGATACCGACCACCACCACCTTCTTGCTCGATGGCCGCGGCTCCCGCTCGGAGCTGTAGCGCCGAGCACAGGGGGCCGGCATCAGGGCGGGCGATGGAGGGGGAAACCTGGGGCAGCGCTGCCCTCTTCCAGCCCGGGGCAGGGTGCCGAGAGCCAGCCGCACCAGGCGCCAGTGGTTGGTGCCCAGCGCCATCTTAGCGCCTCCTCCCTCACTGGCGGCATCGATCGGTCCCTCAGCACAACCGGTCCGCGGAGAAACGCAGCCGGCGATGCGGAGACACACTGACCCCCATGGAGATCATTCTCAACGCCGAGTCTTCCCGCTGAAACGCCAATGGTGTATTTATTACTCTTGGGCAGCTTACTACCCAGTGGTATGAAGATTGATTTAATTAACTTCAAGTAACCCCGGTATTCCTTCTTTCTCCATCCCTCCCCCACCAGTCGCACCAGCTTCAAAGTCACCTTGTTGAGTCTCATTATCTGTACGCATTCTCACCTAACACACAATGGCGTGTTTCCTTTATTATCGTTAGTTATTTGCATATCTAATCTTTCATTCATTTGTTCTATATCTCTCTATAACATCGGCTGTGTCTCTCTTCCCCCCCGAATCTCAGACTGAAGATGGGTCTCGACCCGAAACCTCTCCTATTCCTTCTCTCTAGAGATGCTGCCTGTCCCACTGAGTTACTCAGCATGTTGTGTCTATCTTCTCGTCTTTATTAAAGATAGACACAAAAAGCTGGAGTAACTCAGCAGGCCAGTCAGCATCTCTGGAGAGAAGGAATAGGAGACGTTTTAGGTCGAGATGCTCAAGGAATCTTCAGATGATCAATGAATGTTGTTTTTATTTTCAGAGATGCTGCCTAACTTGCTGTGTTTCCAACATTTTCCTTATTTGTATTTTCTCTCTCTCTCTCTCTCTCTCTCTCTCTCTCTGTGCAGACGGGCCGCCGGTCCGGGGTTTATAGTTTGGGGCGGACGGACGTGAGGTGATCGCTATGGAAACGCTGGCATTGCTTCCTGCGGCATGTTCCAGGGCCCAACATGGACGCTGCTGCTTGCAGCAAGGCTGCGCTCGCTGTGCACAACCATGCGGACAAGGAAACGTTTTTGCGAGAGGTTTACCCACTGGTAAGTCCGGCTCGCCTGCCCTTTTTCTTGGCTGTTACGAACAGGCTGCCATCATCCGCTCCCTTTCCCCTGACTCCCAGTCTGAAGAAGGGTCTCGACCGAAATGTCACCTGTCCCGCTGTCACTCCAGCATTCTGTGTCTTGGTTTCTTGGTCCTCCAAAATATTCCAAATGGAATTTAAACTGGAGGTCTATCTTCAGTGTTAACCAGCATTTGCAGTTCCTTACACAACAGTAACAAAGACAAGCTTTAAATTGAAATGTGATTGAAATCTTCAAATTGAAATCAACGGCTACAATTAGATGAGGTTGGGGGAGGTGCAAGTGAACCTCTGCGGCAGTGAAAGGACTATCGGGGACCCTGGACAGATTCCAGGGAGGAGGTATTTCATCTCCTGCAGTTGCAGGGGAAGGTACCTGGGGACGGGGACGGGGACGGGGTGGTTTGCGTGAGAAGGGATGTGTCAATGAGAATTGTGTGAGAGTTTACTTTCACAAAGTGGACTCTCTAATATGTACATCAAATTATAGACAATAGATGCAGGAGTAGGCCATACGGCCCTTCAAGCCAGCACCGCCATTCAATGTGATCATGGCTGATCATCCACAATCAGCATCCCGTTCCTGCCTTCTCCCCAAATCCCCTGACTCCGCTATATTCAAGAGCCCTATCTAGCTCTCTCTTGAAAGTTTCCAGAGAACCGGCCTCCACCCGCTGAGGCAGAGAATTCCACAGACTCACAACTCTCTGTGTGAAAAAAGTGTTTCCTCATCTCCGTTCTAATGGCTTACCCCTTATTCTTAAACTGTGGCCTTTGGATCTGGACTCCCCTGACATCATGAACATGTTTCCTGCCTCTAGCTCTAAGATGCCCTCTCATCCTTCTAAATTCCAGAATGTACAAGCCCAGCCGCACCATTCTCTCAGAATATGACAGTCCCGCCATCGTGGAAATTAACCTTGTGAACCTACGCTGTACTCCCTCAATAGCAAGAATGTCCTTCCTCAAATTTGGAGACCAAAACAGCACACAATACTCCATGTGTGATCTCACTAGGGCCCTGTACAACTGCAGAAGGACCTCTTTGCTCCTATACTCAACTACTCTTGTTATAAAGGCCAACACGCCATTTGCTTTCATCACTGCCTGCTGCACCTGCATGCTTATTTTCATTGACTGATGAACAGAGACCCCCCCAGATCCCGTTGTACTTCCCCTTTTCACAACTTGACACCATTTAGATAATAATCTACCTTCCTGTTTTTGCTACCAAATTGGATAACCTCACATTTATCCACATTAAACCGCATCTGCCATGCATCTGCCCACTCACCCAACCCGTCCAAGTCACCCTGCATTCTCAGCATCCTCCTCACAGTTCACACTGCCACTCAGCTTTGTGTCATCTGCAAATTTGCTAATGCTACTTGTAATCCCTTCATCTAAATCTTTAATATATATTGCAAATAGCTGCAGTCCCAGCACCGAGCCTTGCGGTACCCCACTAGTCACTGCCTACCATTCTGAAAGGGACCCGTTTATCCCCATTCTTTGTTTCCTGTCTGCCAACCGATTTTCTATCCATTTCAGCACTCTACCCCCAATACCATGTGCCCTAATTTTGCCCACTAATCTCCTATCAAATGCTTTCTGAAAGTCCAGATACACTACATCCACTGGCCATTTTCCTAGTTACATCCTCAAAAAATTCCAGAAGATTAGTCAAGCATGATTTCCTCTTCGTAATTCCATGCTGACTCGGACCGATCCTGTTACTGCTATCCAAATGTGCCGCTATTTCATCTTTTATGATTGACTCCAGCATCTTCCCCACCACCAATGTCAGGCTAACTCGTCTATAATTCCCTGTTTTCTCTCTCCCGCCATTTCTTAAAAAGTGGGATAACATTAGCTACCCTCCAATCCACAGGAACTGATCCTGAATCTATAGAACATTGGAAAATGATCACCAATGCATCCACAATTTCTAGAGCCACCTCCTTAAGTACCCTGGGATGCAGACCAACAGGCCCTGGGGATTTATCAGCCTTCAATCCCATCAGTCTACCCAACACCATTTCCTGCCTAATGTGGATTTCCTTCAGTTCCACCACCACCCCAGATCCTCTGGCCACTAGTACATCAGGAAGATTGTTTGTGCCTTCCTTAGTGAAGACTGAACCAAATGACCTGTTCAACTCATCTACCATTTCCTTAATGTTGGAAGATTATGTGCTGTATGTGACAGCTGATGGGGTGAAAGGTAACGACTAGGGGGACTGTCCCTGTTGTGACTAGGAAACAGAAACATAGAAAATAGGTGCAGGTGTAGGCCATTTGGCCCATCGAGCCTGCACCACCATTCAATATGATCATGGCTGATCATCCAACTCAGTATCCTGTACCTGCCTTCTCTCCATACCCCCTGACCCCTTTATTCAGGGTTATACATCCTATAGAAAGGACCGGCAGGTGGGAAGAGGAGGGGGGGGGGGTAGCTCTGCTGGTGAGGGAGGGAATTCAGTCCCTTGCGAAGGGACTGACGAGGTAGAGTCAATGTGGATTGAGTTGAGTAATGGTGAAGGCAATAAGACACTAATTGGCGTTATTTACAGACCCCCAAATAGTAGCCCGGATGTAGGGTGTAAGTTGCAGCAGGAGTTAAAACTGGCATGTAACAAAGGTAATGCCACTGTGGTGATGGGGGATTTCAATATGCAGGTAGACTGGGAAAATCAGGTTGGTTCAGGACCCCAAGAAAGAAAGTTTGTAGAATGCCTCCGAGATGGATCTTAGAGCAGCTTGTAATGAGCCGACCAGAGAAAAGGCAATTCTGGATTTAGTGTTGTCCAATGAACCAGATATGATAAGAGAACTCGAGGTAAAGGAACCGCTTGGAGGTAGTGATCATAATATGATTAGTTTTAATCTGCAATTTGAGAAGGAGATGTTAAATCGGAAGTGGCAGTGATGCAGTTGAACAAAGGGGACTATGAAGGCATGAGAGGGGAGCTGGCCAAAGTAGACTGGAAAGGGATCCTAGCAGGAATGACAGTGGAACAGCAATGGCAGGAATTTCTGGGCATAATCCAGAAGACGCAGGATCATTTCATTCCAAAAAGGAAGAAAGATTCTAAGGGGAGTAGGAGGCAACCGTGGCTGACAAGAGAAGTTAGGGATGGAATAAAACTAAAAGAAAAGATGTATAACACAGCAAAGAGCAGCCGTAAGCCAGAGGATTGGGAAACTTTCATAGGACAAAAGAAGGAAACAAAACGGGCAATACGGGCTGACAAGATGAAGTACGAGGGGAAGCTGGCCAGGAATATAAAGAAGGACAGTAAAAGCGTCTTTAGATATGTTAAGGGAAAAAGAGTAGCAAAGTCAAATGTGGGTCCCTTGAAGGCAGACACGGGTGAAATTATTATGGGCAACAAGGAAATGGCAGAAGAATTGAATAGGTACTTCGGATCTGTCTTTACTGAGGAAGACACAAACACTCTCCCAGATGTACGGGAGAACAGAGGATCTAAGGGGGTAGAGGAACTGAAAGAATTTTTCATTAGGTGAGAAATAGTATTGGGTAGGCTAATGGGACTGAAGGATGATAAATCCCCTGGACCTGATGGTCTGCATCCCAGGGTCCTCAGGGAGGTGTCTCTAGAAATAGTGGACGCATTGGTGATCATTTTCCATTGTTCAATAGATTCAGGATCAGTTCCTGTGGATTGGAGGATAGCTAGTGTTATCCCACTTTTCAAGAAAGGAGCGAGAAAGAAAACGGGGAATTACAGACCAGTTAGCCTGACTTTGGTGGTGGGAAAGATGCTGGAGTCAATTATTAAAGAGGTAATAATGGGGCATTTGGATAGCAGTAAAAGGATTAGTCCTAGTCAACATGGATTTATGAAAGGGAAATCATGCTTGACTAATCTTCTGGAATTTTTTGAGGATGTGACAAGTAAAATAGATGAAGGGGTGCCAGTGGATGTAGTGTATCTAGACTTTCAGAAAGCCTTTGATAAGGTCCCGCACGGGAGACTGGTGACTAAAATTAGAGCACATGGTATTGGGGATAGGATGTTGACATGGATAGAAAATTGGTTGGCAGACCGGAAGCAAAGAGTAGGAGTGAACGGGTCCTTTTCCGAATGGCAGGCAGTGGCGAGTGGAGTGCCGCAAGGCTCGGTGTTGGGGCCGCTACTGTTTACCATATATATTAATGATTTGGAAGAGGGAATTAGGAGCAACACTAGCAAGTTTGCGGATGACACAAAGCTGGGTCGCAATGTGAACTGTGAAGAGGATGTTAGGAGGTTGCAGGGTGACCTGGACATGTTGAGTGAGTGGGCAGATGCGTGGCAGATGCAGTATAATATAGATAAATGTGAGGTTATCCACTTTGGTGGCAAAAACAAGGGGGCAGATTATTATCTCAATGGGGTTAGGTTAGGTAAGGGGGAGGTACAGCGAGACCTGGGTGTCCTTGTACACTGGTCACTGAAAGTTGGCGTGCAGGTACAGCAGGCAGTGAAGAAAGCTAATGGAATGTTGGCCTTCATAACAAGAGGATTTAAGTATAGGAGTAAAGAGGTTCTTCTGCAGTTGTATAGGGCTCTGGTGAGACCACATCTGGAGTATTGCGTACAGTTTTCGACTCCTAATTTGAGGAAGGACATCCTTGTGATTGAGGCAGTGCAGCGTAGGTTCAAGAGATTGATCCCTGGGATGGCGGGACTGTCATATGAGGAAAGATTGAAAAGACTAGGCTTGTATTCACTGGAGTTTAGAAGGATGAGGGGGATCTTAAAAAACATAATATTATAAAAGGACTGGACAAGCTACATGCAGGAAAAATGTTCCCAATGTTGGGCGAGTCCAGAACCAGGGGCCACAGTCTTGGAATAAAATGGGAGGTCATTTAAGACTGAGGTGAGAAAAAACTTTTTCACCCAGAGAGTTGTGAATTTATGGAATTCCCTGCCACAGAGGGCAGAGGAGGTCAAATCACTGGATCTATTTAAGAGAGAGTTAGATAGAGCTCTAGGGGCGAGGGGAGTCAAGGGATATGGGGAGAAGGCAGGCACGGGTTATTGATAGGGGACGATCAACCCTGATCACAATGAATGGCGGTGCTGGCTCGAAGGGCCGAATGACCTCCTGCAACTATTTTCTATGTTTCTATGTTCAATATAGCCAATGAACTGGCCTCAACTACCTTCTGTGGCAGAGAATTCCACAGATTCACCACTCTGTGTGAAAAATGTTTTTCTCATCTCGGTCCTAATAGACTTACCCATTATCCTTAAACTGTGACCCCTTGTTCTGGACTTCCCCAACATCGGGAACAATCTTCCTGCATCTAGCCTGTCCAACCCCTTAAGAATTTTGTAAGTTTCTATAAGATTCCCCCTCAATCTTCTAAATTCTAGCGAGTACAAGCCGAGTCTATCCAGTCTTTCTTCATATGAAAGTCCTGACATCCTAAGACTCAGTCTGGTGAACCTTCTCTGTACTCCCTCTATGGCAAGAATGTCTTTCCTCAGATTAGGAGACCAAAACTGCACGCAATACTCCAGGTGTGGTCTCACCAAGACCCTGTACAACTGCAGTAGAACATCCCTGCTCCTATACTCAAATCCTTTTGCTATGAATGCTAACATACCATTTGCTTTCTTCACTACCTGCTGAACCTGCATGCCTACTTTCTACAATACAATACAATACAATACAATTTTATTTGTCTTTTGGACAAATTTGTCATTTGTACCCCTTGAGGTCCAAACGAAATGTCGTTTCTGCAGCCATACATTACAAAACGAAAAAAGACCCGAGACACAACACAATTTACACATACATCCATCACAGCGCTGTGATGGAAGGCAAAAAAACGTATCTTTCCACTGCACTTCCCCCCCCCTCCTCCCCGATGTCAGAGTCAAAGTCAAAGCCCCCGGCGGGCGATGGTGATTATCCCGCGGCCATTAAAGCCACGCCGGTTAATGCAAGGGTCACGCACCGGGTCTTGGTGTTAGAGCCCCGGCGCGCGCTCGCAAAGTCCGGCGGCCAAAGTCCGCGCGCTCGCAAAGTCCGGCGGCCATTCCAAGCCGCGCGGGGGGATAAAGCCCCGCTCTAGGTGCTCTTCAACCCCGCAACTCGGGCGGGAGAAGTCGCCGCTGCGGAAGCCCCGAAAAGCGGTCTCCCACCAGGGACCCGCGGGCTTCCGGTGTTGCCGTCCGCCAGACCCGCGGTTGTAGCCTCCGAATCTCCGGGGGTCGGGTAGCAGCAGCGATTGTCTCCACCACAGCTCCACCCGCTCCGGACTCGGCCAGACCCGCGACGGTGAGAAGTCCGCAGCTCCGCAACTGGAGCCCCAGGTCGCTCCTGCTGGAGGCCGCTCCACGTTGCCCAGCCCCAACGACAACGGAGACCCGATAAAGAAAAGGTCGGGTCTCCCGTGCAGGGGAAAGATTTTAAAGTCCCCCCCCCCCCACACACATACCCCGACAAAAAAATAATAAAAAACTACATAAAAACGAGACAAAAATAATAAAAGACAGACGGACTGCAGAGGCCGCTGCAAACAAGAGTGGCGCCGCCCACCGATGACTGGTGTACCATGACACCCAGGTCTCGTTGCAGCTCCCCTTTTCCTAATCACCATTCAGATAATAGTCTACTTTCCTGTTTTTGCTACCATAGTGGATAACCTCACATTTATCCACATTATACTGCATCTGCCATGCATTTGCCCAATCACCCAACCTATCCAAGTCACCTTGCAGCCTCCTAGCTTCCTCCTCACATCAACACTGCCCCTCAGCTTCGTGTCATCCGCAAACTTGGAGATGTTGCATTCAATTCCCTCGTCCAGATCATTAATATATATTGTAAATAGCTGGGGTCCCAGCACTGAACCCCACTAGTCACTGCCTGCCATTCTGAAAAGGACCCATTTACTCCTTCTCTTTGCTTCCTGTCTGCCAGCCAGTTCTCTATCCACATCAATACTGAACCCCCAATACCGTGTGCTTTAAGTTTGTATACTTATGTGGGACCTTGTCGAAAGCCTTCTAAAAGTCACAATATAACACATCCACTGGTTCTTCCTTATCCACTCTACTAGTTACATCCTTGAAAAATTCTATAAGATTCGTCAGACATGATTTACCTTTCATAAATCCATGCTGACTTTGTCCAATGATTTCACCACTTTCCAAATGTGCTGCTATCCCATCTTTAATAACTGAATCTAGCATTTTCCCCACTACCGATGTTAGACTAACTGGTCTGTAATTCCCCGTTTTCTCTCTCCCTCCCTTTTTAAAAAGTGGGGTTACATTAGCTACCCTCCAATCCTCAGGAACGACTCCAGAATCTAAAGAGTTTTGAAAAATTATCACTAATGCATCCACTATTTCTGGGGCTACTTCCATAAGTACTCTGGGATGCAGCCTATCTGGCCCTGGGGATTTATTGGCCTTTAATCCGTTCAATTTACCTAACACCACTTCCCGGCTAACATGGATTTCGCTCAGTTCCTCCATCTCATTTGACCCCCGGTCCCCTGCTATTTCCGGCAGATTATTTATGTCGTCCTTAGTGAAGACAGAACCAAAGTAGTTGTTCAATTGGTCTGCCATGTCTTTGTTCCCCATGATCAATTCATCTGTATCTGACTGCAAGGGACCTACATTTGTTTTAACTAATTTTTTTCTCTTCACATATCTATAAAAACTTTTGCAGTCAGTTTTTATGTTCCTTGCCAGTTTTCTTTCATAATCTATGTTAGCTTTCCTAATTAAGCCCTTTGTCCTTCTCTGCTGGACTCTGAATTTCTCCCAGTCCTCTGGTAGGCTGCTTTTTCTGGCGAATTTGTATGCTTCATCTTTTGTTTTGATACTATCCCTGATTTCCCTTGTTATCCACGGATGCACTACCTGCCCTGATTTATTCTTTTGCCAAACTGGGATGAACAATTGTTGTAGTTCATCCATGCAGTCTTTAAATGCCTTCCATTGCATATTCACCGTCAACCCAATAAGAATCAATTGCCAGTCTATCTTGGCCAATTCACATCTCATACCCTCAAAGTTACCTTTCTTTATGTTCAGAACCCTTGTTTCTGAATTAACAATGTCACTCTCCATCCTAATGAAGAACTCAACCATATTATGGTCACTCTTGCCCAAGGGGGCACGCACAACAAGACTGCTAACTAACACGTCAATCATTATAAGAAAAGGTATACCATTTAAAGCAAAGAATATCATAACAGATATAGGAGATACTTAATAGTTAATGGAGAAATTCATGATACTCCACTTACCTTGGTAAATAACTTTGATAACCCCCACTTTTTCAATAAAATTTTCAACATAATTGCAGAGTCAAACTATCAAAATGTTATAATAGGAGGAGACTTTAACTGTGTTTTAGACCCGTACTTAGATAAATCAAGTCAAAAACAGAGAGGGAATATGAAATCGAAAACTGGGGAACTCCTCAATACCTATATAAATAACACTAATATAGCAGATGTTTGGAGAATTGTTAATCCAACTGGCAGGGAATATTCGTTTTACTCAATGGTACATAAGACATACTCACGTATAGACTACTTTCTGCTGGATACAAAATTAATCCCCCAAACATCTAATGCAATATACCATACAAATTCAATTTCAGACCATTCCCCACTAACTTTCTTTTTAAAACTGGAAGGATTGTCTAAGAATAAATCGTTCTGGAGATTTAATTCTCAAATTTTAAAAGATCCACAAGCGAGTATATATTTAAAAGAACAAATGGAGGTCTTTTTTCAAACAAATGATACTTCAGATATATCGCCTACTTTATTTTGGGAATCTTTTAAAGCATACATTAGGGGTATTATAATTTCATATCAAGCTTTTCAAAATAAAAAGAATAAGAATGAACAAAGACAGTTAGAAGAACTTATTAGACAAATGGATATAGATAATGCTAAAGATCCATCAATAGATAAACATAATAAAATAATAATTTTAAAATTTAAATTAAATAAATTATTA
The DNA here is from genome assembly GCA_038087875.1 of Malacoraja senta. Taxonomy (NCBI): domain Eukaryota; kingdom Metazoa; phylum Chordata; class Chondrichthyes; order Rajiformes; family Rajidae; genus Malacoraja; species Malacoraja senta. The sequence goes on along the minus strand of JAXLNO010005206.1, from coordinate 359,412 downwards.
TCTGCCAAACTTATAAGACTTTTTCAAATTACAAAACAAGAGCACTTTGAATTTGGGGATAAAACCGCATAAACTTTTGGCTCGCCAGCTAAAAAAACGAGAAAAGGAACATACTATACCAAAGATCAAATCAGATAAAGGGGTATTATTAACAACACCGAAGGATATCAATAAAAGATTTGCGCAATTTTACGAGAATTTGTATACATCTAAAACGATAATTGATTCCGATAATATCACAAAGTTCTTGGATACCTGTAATCTTCCAAAGTTAGAGCTGAAGGAACAAGAGGAACTGGGTGCACAAATCTCAATTAAGGAATTAGAAGATACAATAAACTCATTAAAGAATGGAAAAACACCAGGCCCTGATGGATTTACTAATGAATTTTATAAAAGCTTTTATGATAAACTAATACCAAGATTACAAAAAATGTACCAATACGCTTTTAAAAAACGAATACTACCTGATACATTAGCGGAATCAACGATTACATTAATACCTAAGAAAAATAAAGATTTAGAAGAACCTGGTTCATATAGAGCTATAGCATTGTTAAACACAGATCAAAAAATATTAGCGAAAACATTAGCTAGAAGATTAAGTAAATACATTAGTAAATTAATAAACCCAGATCAGACAGGGTTTATCCCTAAGAGATACTCTTCTAATAATATGAGACGTCTACTCAACATAATGCACTCACACAAATCTGAAGATCAAGAATTATCAATTATTTCGCTGGATGCTGAAAAAGCATTTGATCAAGTAGAATGGAATTATATGGATAAAGTATTACAAAAATTTCAACTGGGAGAGAATTTTATTTTATGGATTAAGTTACTATATAACAAACCTACAGCTAGAATACTAACTAATAACATATTATCCTCGAAATTTCAACTATCAAGGGGAAATAGACAAGGATGCTCATTATCACCACAGCTGTTTGCTCTCATTATTGAACCGCTAGCAGAAAAAATTAGAATACACCCTGATATTCATGGATATAATACTAAAGACTCATATAATAAAATATCTTTATACGCGGATGATATATTACTGTATATAACAAAACCTCAAATCACTATACCAAATATATTAAATTTAATTGAAGACTTTGGATCTTTTTCTGGATATAGAATAAATTGGAATAAAAGTGAAATTATGTCAATAAAACCGAAAGATTCAACACATCTTTTAAAATTCCCTTTTAAAATAGCTATAGAAAAATTTAAATATTTGGGAGTCGAAATTACCAGAACATATCAAGGTATGTTCAGGGCAAATTTTGACCCCCTACTTAATAAATTAAATACACTAATTAAATTCTGGAAAACGCTCCCGATGTCTTTAATAGGCCGAATAAACGCAATAAAAATGATCTTTTTACCACAAATTTTATACCTATTTCAATCAATTCCTATATACTTACCTAAGAAGTTTTTTAAAAAACTCGACTCAGATATCACTAATTTTATATGGGACTATAAATCACATAGAATACAAAAAACTCATCTGAATAAACCTAAAGTATTGGGGGGTTTAGCACTACCTAATTTTATGTATTATTATTGGTCAGTAAATATTAAAAACATGATTCAACTGATGGATAACTCCGCCCAGCAAGTAGACTGGATTGTAATGGAGAAAGAGGATTGCTCCTCTAGAAACATTGGAGCGATCCTCCTCTCTCCAATGAAACTGAATAACATAAATTATAATAAGAACCCAATTATTCATAGTACAATCCGTATTTGGAAACAAATAAAACAAAATTTAAAATTAAGAAATTTATCACTTTTATTACCTATAGTCAATAACCCTTCGTTTAGTCCTTCTATTATAGATAAAGCTTATACACAATGGGATAGACTAGGAATAAAAACGCTTGGTGACTTGTATGAAACTGGAAAATTACTTTCATTTCAACAATTACAAATAAAATATAAACTCGGAAATAATCAATATTTTAAATATTTTCAAATATGCGACTATTTGAAAAAATATACAAAAGATCATTATAATAACCCAGTAGATGTATTGGACGAGGCAATGCAGATAAAAGCGGAATCAGCAAACTTAATATCATATTTGTATAATATTATTTTAAATGTACAAATACCACCTACGGAGGGTATCAGAAGAGACTGGGAACAAGAGTTAGCTATTAAAATTTCAAAGGAAAGTTGGAATGAATACTTATTAAACGTGCATAAATGCTCGATTAATGTAAGACACACTTTAATACAATTTAAAATTTTACATAGATTATATTATTCGAAAACTAAAATTCATAAAATTTTCCCAAACGTATCATCTATTTGTGATAAATGTCAATCCCAAGAAGCTACTATAGCGCACTCATTCGTCTTCTGTACAAAAATTCAAAAATTTTGGAATGAAATTTTTGAAATCTTTACAAAGTTATTTAAAACAAGACTGATACCCAAAGCAGAATGGATTATCTTCGGTATAACGGAAGATGATCCAGAACTAAATGTGTTTCAAAAGAAATTAATGGACTATGGGTTAATAACTGGAAAAAAGCTAATTCTAAAATTTTGGAAGAAGGCTCCAATACCAACTATAAATATGTGGATTTCAAATATGTTTGAAACACTACACCTAGAAGAGATAAGACTCCTCCTAGCAGGTAAACCAGATCACTTCCACCTGACGTGGTCTGCATTTATAGAATTATTACAAACATAGGGTGCAAAAGTACTTTAAAAAAAATAAAAAAATTGAGGTCGGGTAAGGGGGGATGATAGTTGAAGAGTTGGTATGTCCTATTTACGTAATGCTCAAAAAAATATATTTTTTTCTTTTTTTTTTCCTCTCTCTTTTTCTCTTTTTTTTCCTAGGGCCTATTTCTTAACTCTTTTTCTTTTGTTTTTAATTTCGCTCTTATAGGGTCTTCGTCCTTTTTTGTTGTTACATTTTCTACACTTTTCTACACTTTCACTTTTTCCTTCACTTTCTTCTCTCTTTCAATCTTTTCCTTTTCTAGTGTAAAAAAATAAAATAAATAAAGGGAGTACATTAATTGTAAGAAGATACAAATGACGAGTATTAATGTATGTGGTTGTAATGTAATGTACTTCTAATAAATAAAAATTAAAAAAAAAAAAATAAAAAAAAAAAGCTCTTGCCCAAGGGGCCACACACAACAAGACTGCTAACTAACCCTTCCTCATTACTCAATACCCAGTCTAGAATAGCCTGTTCTCTCGTTGGTTCCTCTACATGTTGGTTTAGAAAACTCCCGCATACATTCCAAGAAATCCTCTTCCTCAGCACCCCTGCCAATTTGATTCACCCAATCTATATGTAGATTGAAGTCACCCATTATAACTGTTTTACCTTTGTTGCACGCATTTCTAATTTCCTGTTTGATGCCATCCCCAACTCCACTACTACTGTTAGGTGGCCTGTACACAACTCCCACTAGCGTTTTCTGCCCATTAGTGTTTCGCAGCTCTACCCATATCGATTCCACATCCTCCAAGCTAATGTCCTTCCTTTCTATTGCATTAATATCCTCTCTAACCAGCAACGCCACCCCACCTCCTTTTCCTTTCTGTCTATCCCTCCTGAATATTAAATATCCCTGGATGTTCAGCTCCTTCTTCTTCTTCTTTCGTGTGGCGTGCACAGCCTAAAGTTGTAGGTCAACTTGTTCTATTTGATCTTCTGTTTGTGCACGTCAAGTTGATTGCATTAGTCGAAACAGGGCGGACCACGTGAAGGTTGCAATCTTCCACCCCGATGTTCAGCTCCCAGCCTTGGTCACCCTGGAGCCATGTCTCCGTGGTCCCAACTATATCATATTCATTAATAACTATCTGTACATTCAACTCATCCACCTTATTACGAATCCTCCTTGCAGGAGGAAGGGTGTATGAAGCAGTGATAACCATAAGTCGTGTAACTTCTTAAAAAATTACTTTATTCAAATAACATACAGAGAACATGGCGTTAGCCTCCTTATGGGTCCGCATAGTAAATCAGACTGAAACCTGCACTTAGCTAATAGCATACCACAAGATGGCATAGTGGAAATCCGGCATGGATCATGGATCAGGTCAGCAATAGCAATACCAGGCATGGATCGGGTCAGCAACAGCAATATCAGGCATGGATCAAATCAGCAACAGTGATCAGGGCCCTCACTTAACTTTTTTTCTCTGTTTCCAGCCGGGCAACCTAGGAAGCTTTTTAGGTTGCCAAATGACAGTTTAGGTGGTCATTTAAGACGGCCTGCATGTCCCGTGCGATAATGTGCTCGGATGAAGTGCGTAGTTACCAGTCGGAATTATGCTGAATGAAGCATTCACATATTATTTCTGCTTCAAATAAATTCACAAACCAAACATATTCACCAATCAATACATGATATATACCACAATGACATGCAGCAAAATTATAATACAGTATATACAGTATCTCAACCCTTTTTCACGTTGCCATGAATGCAATTTCTATTATTTCTTTCCACTTCCAAACAAAATTCTGGTTGGATTATTCAGCGTATGATCAACCTTGGTGAGACCAAGCGCAGGCTTGGCGATCGCTTCGCACAACACCTCCACTCAGTTCGCAATAACCAACCTGATCTCCCGATGGCTCAGTACTTCAACTTCCCCCTCCCATTCCGAATCCGACCTTTCTGTCCTGGGCCTCCTCCATGGTCAGAGTGGGGCCCACTGCAAATTGGAGGACCACCTCATATTTGCTTGGGTAGTTTACACCGCAACGGTGTGAACATTAGCTTCTACAATTTCAGGTAGTCCTTGCTTTCTCCCTCCTTCCCCTCCCATTCCCAGCTCTCCCACAGCCTACTGTCTCCGCCTCTTCCTTTCTTCCCCCCCCTAACATCAGTCTGAAGAAGGGTCTCGACCCGAAACGTCGCCTATTCCTTCGCTCCATAGATGCTACCTCACCCGCTGATTTTCTCCAGTTTTTTTTGTCTACCCATGGCCAGAGTGAGGCCTACCGTGAATTGGAGGAGCAGCACCTCATATTTCGCTTGGGCAGTTTACACCCCCAGCGGTATGAACATTGGCTTCTCTAATTGCAGGTAATCCTTGCACTCTCCTCCCCTTCCCAGCTCTCCCTCAGCCCACTGTCTCCACTTCTTCCTTTCTTCTTCCCGCCCTCCCCCACCCTCACATCAGTCTGAAGAAGGGTCTCAACCCGAATCGTCGCCTATTTCATTCTCTCCATAGATGCTGCCTCACCCGCTGAGTTTCTCCAGCATTTTTGTCTACCCATTCACACAAGTTCTGTTATCCCATTTTCCTCACCCACTCCCTCACATTAGGGGCAATTTTACAGAGTCAAGTTAACCTACAAAACCAATGCGTCTTTGGGATGTGGGAGGAAACCCACACACTTGATGGGAGAATGTGCAAATTCAACACAGACAGTGCCCGAGGACAGGATCGAACACAGATCTCTGGCATGTGAGGCAGCAAGTCTACCAGCTGTGCCACTATATTTTGTTTTCCAACACACACAAAATTATACGTTGATAACTTTGGTTACTGAAAAAAAAGAAACTAACCATTTTCAATCTTAAATCTCTAAGTGACGCTATGTCCCCCTTTACAGCTACTGTATGTTTTAATTCAGTTCAAGACTATGGGGCAGTACATTGGCCATAAAGTTGCTGCCTAAATGTACCAGAGACCAGGAATTGATCCTGAATATGGGTGGTGTCTGTATGGAGTTTGCTACTTTTCCCTTTGATCGCATGGGTTTTCTCCGGGTGCTCTTGTTCCCTTCCACATTTTCTCGTTTATAGCATTGTTTACAAGAGTACTATGTTTACTTATTCTGTTGTGCTGCTGCAAGTAAGGATTTCATTGTTCTAACTGGGACGTGAAAGATTAAAACACTCTTGACTCTTGACTTACGTCGCTAATGTGTGGGATAGAACTAGTGTATCGGTGGTCGGCGTGGGCCGAAGGGCCTGTTTCCACCCTGTATCTTTAAATTAAACTAAAAACACTAAAACCAGAGGAAATCTAGAGAAGGGTCTCGATCCGAAATGTCACCCAATTTCTTCTGTCCAGACCATGGAGTTCCCTCGCAAAATTAAAGCATGGAATAGTCTTCACCCTACCATAGTTACCCAACCAGACGCAACTAAATTTAAGGTACCTCTTTTTTCCCAAGAACTCTTTTTTGCTTAAGTCCAAGTCAAGAGTCAAGAGAGTTTTATTGTCATGTGTCCCAGATAGGACAATGAAATTCTTGCTTGCAACAGCACAACAGAATATATAAACATAATACAGAACAGGAGATAAAAGTTCCGTGTGTCTATACCATAGCCCATATATATTCACAATAAATAAACAGATAAAGTGCTGTTATTTTTTCAAAGTTTGGTGGTGGAGGGTCCACTCCAGTTTAAATTCCATTTAGAATATGTTTGGAGCAAGAGTTACTCCAGGGAGTTACTCCAGCTCCAGGGAGTGATTCTGCATTATTTTTCAGCGGTCGCGGCGAGGCAGCGACCGGACAGCAATGGCGGCCAGATCTCCCACAATGCAAAGGGAGGGAGAAAGTGCCCGGCGCCGACCAGTTGCCGTGGCAGTGCGCATGTGCAGGGCGGCACATGCGCACAACCAGGGCCGATGATGTGCTGGCTGTGCGCATGTGCAGGGGGGAGGATGTGCAGGCCGTGGCAGTGCGTATGTTCAAGGCGGCCGGCCGTGCGGGCGGATGAGGAGTGGGCGGAGAGCGGAGAACTGGCGGCCCGGACACGCATAAGGATGGCGGGCGGAGACGGAGAGTGACAGAGAGAGAGATAGAGAGAGCGGCCCGCTCAGAGTTGAACGATAGGTGTCCCGGGTGCTTGCCAAGTCGGCAAAATGGCATGGCTTTTAGGTTGCCCGGTGGGACTTTAGGTCACCATTGGCACCCGGGCAACCGTTAATTTCGAGCCCTGGTGATTTATCTAGAATGGGGAGCAAGAGTGGAGCTGTAGGATATCAAGGAGACCGTAGTGAAGGCCTCATCTGTGATAGGCATAGAGTTATACAGTGTGGAAACAGGTTCTTCGGCCCAACTTGCCCGCACCAGCCAACATGTCCCAGCTACACTAGTCCCACCTGCCTGCGCTTGGTCCAAATCCCTCCAAACTTGTCCTACCCAGGTACCTGTCTAACTGTTTCTTAAACGTTGGGATAGTCCCAGTTTCAACTACCTCCTCTGGCAGCTTGTTCCATACCACCACCACCCTTTGTGTGAATGGTGGAAGAAGGCAACTCCCATTCCCTAAATAATGAGGACATCTTGGATGTCCTGGCATGGAACACCTCATCTTGGGCACAAAAGTGGCATAGACAGTGGAGCTGGGGGTTGGGGATAGAGTCTATGTGTTTAGCTGGGTGGGAAGAAGTGTAACCTAGATAGTTGTGGGATTCAGTAGGTTTATAATAAATGTTAGTCGATAGTCTATTTCCTGTGATATCTCCTGGTCTATCCTCCCATCATAGGAGATCATAAGAGACTATCGACTGACATCTATTACTAACCTGCAAACTTGCACGTCTTTGGGATGTGGGAGGAAACTGAAGCATCCAGAGGAAACCCACACGGTCATATGGAGAAATACAAGTTCAAGTTAGTTTATTGTCATGTGCACCGAGGTACAGTGAAAAGCTTTTGTTGCGTGCAATCCAATCAGCAGAAAGACAAGACATGATTACAATCGATCCATTTACAGTGCATAGATACATGAGAAGGGAATAACGTTTTTTGCAAGGTAAAGCCAGCAAAGTCCTACACAAGATAGTCCGAGGGTCACCAAAGAGGTAGATAGTAATTCAGCACTGCTCTCTGGTTGTGGTTGGACGATTGAGTTGCCTGATAATAGCTGGGAAGAAACTGTCCCTGAATCAGGTGGTGTGCGTTTTCACACTTCTATACCGTTTGCCTGATGGGAGAGGGTATAAGAGTGCGACCCATCCTTGATTATGCTGCTGGCCTTGCCGGCGCAATGTGGGATATAAATGGAGTCAATGGAGTTAGTTGGTTTGTGTGATGGCCTGGGCTGCGTCCACAAACTCAGCCCAGATGGCACCAGTTGTCACAATTGCACCCGGGTCTCCGGCACTATGAGGCAGCAGCTCTACCACTTTGCTACTGTGCCTCCCACTGCATTTGTGATGGCTATGTCATGGTCACTGCTTTGAATATACTCCTTGTGTGCTGGTTGATTCAGGAATCCCAACCTTGTCTGCTATAACTCTTTGGTTAGTTAATAACATTATCCCTCCTTCTGACAACACATTAGCTCAATTGCTCATAGAACCATTATTGATGCAAACTCTAGTCAGTTAATAATATAATTAAGTTCATTTCCAAACCATCAATAGCTGTACAATTCAAACAATTGGGGCTAGCTGGACTGGAGTGTGAGTAACATCACTCTGGGTCATAGTTTCCACACATTGTTTGACAAGGTGCCTCCTAATACATTTTTCTGGAAACTTATAACCAAGTTGATGTGATTGGTTGTTATAATGAAAAAATCTGATATTAATGTATAAAATAAGACTAACGCTCTTCCTAATGATATTGTCGAGATTGGAATTCTAAGATTCTCTATTCACAACCTAAAATACATACACGCGCTACTTATTTCAGATGGAATGAAATTTCAGAACCTAGAGCCCTGCAATTTCCTGACAAGTGAAATTTGAAATCATATTTTTTTAAAGTTCCATAAAATCTTCCATAGACTTGAGCAATCTTCATTAAAAATACAAACCAGAAGGACAGCAGGGATTGTTGTCAAAGGCAAGTTTGTGGCCAGTGTAGCCACAACAAAGTGTTTGACAATCATAATATAGAGGCTGAGGAAAGCATAGAATAGAACAGATCTAATTAACGGATAACGATGGATAATCCACTTTGTTTGAAATGTACCTTTGAGAAGATAATCTGAAGATTTCAAGCTGTGCCAAAAACCCAAATAATTTGCTGATCTCTAGAAAGTGGCCCACACGAGACTTTACTTGGGACCTTAGCTAAGTAAGTGTACAATTAAAGTAGCAATGTTACAAAATTTTGAGATTTAAAAAATAAAGTCTGCAATTTATCCCATCAGATAAAGCATAAAAAGAAGTTTAATTTGACACTTAATTCACTTTCATATCTTCAGTATTAAAAAAGTTATGGCCATTATCATACTCAGAAATTAGCATCTAGTTCCCTATTGCTTTTCCATTGACTTAACACAAAAGCTGTGATCGAGGACAGTTAAAAGCCCATAACTTTCTTAAAAATTATGGTAACTGAAAGAAATTTTCAGGTATTATAGATTGAAGCATTCTGAAACAAATATGAAACAATCTTACTTCGAAGACATGAAAGTAAAGCATATAATTAGTTAGTTACCTAATTGTAGCTAATTACAAAATTCAATTACTAGATCTAAACATCTATCAATTTCTTAAGAATAGATTAACATTTTTAAATAGCCTAAGTGTCCAAATAACATTCACACAATAATTCACAATATAACATAATTTTTAAATCTAATTTTCATGAATTTACAGGCCAAATGGAAGGAATTGAATGTTTAATACCTGTAAATTAATGGGGATTTAATTCATCTTGCGAGTGAGAATTTCTGGAACGCGATCTTTTGGAACGTTCATTTGCGGTGAATTTAACCCCGTATTGGCATGAAAAATACTGCCGTTAATTCGGGGAATAAAATCACCGTGTCGCATGACAAAATGTGAATTAAAGGCTTCTTAAGAAGCACTTTTATACATTTAAAGAAAGCACTTTCGTTTACCTGTCCATTGTGTGAAATCCGTCCCCGTTATTGGCGTTGACGCTTCAGGAGCTGCTTTTAAAATGACTGTAGCGCTGACATTGACGATTTAATTTAAAAAAAAAATTCACAAAACGCCGGTAGGAACGATTTTGTCAGCGAAGTTTTGTACTCCAACAAAATATTTCCAGGACAAGGGAGGATAAACCGCGTTTTAACCCCGCCCCCCCCTTAAAGGCGCCAAAATCGCGCACACGGCCAGTGGCAGAATTACAGCGCGACTGAAGGTAAGTTTTGTAACATACCTAATTAAAGGGCTTTAATAAAGGCCACTATCTTTGATTGCTTTATTTAGTTTATTAACAAACGGGTATATGAATTTAATAAAACAAATATTTGTTTAGAATATTGCAAGATATGTTAGAACAAAGGTGACTAGAAATTGAACCGATTTACGCACGTTTTCTATTTGCACATCACACATGTTGAACATGCAGCATCTACTTCCACAGTAACTGTCAGAAATTTGCTTTTAAAGGTGTGACCTGTGGCCCGCAAATATAACTTTATTACTTACCACAACGATTAAACCCTGAGTTAAATCAGCAAAGAGATGGAAATTAAAAGGACATCAATATCTTGCCTGCAGCTCCTGCCAAATCCATTTTTCTGCGTCCCAGTTTCCTCGTTGAGTATCGCTGCCAATAATTGCAGCATCTTTATACAATGCATGATGAGTCTGATACATTCACACCCTTTTTCCTTTGGGTTTCCCTTAGGTACCCTTAGGCTGCACCAATGGAAAATATCATTTCGAGAAATAATTCTGTTCATTTCCAACAGAAATGTTGGCTGTTGTCTGGCCAACGTCACAGGTAAAAGCCTACTGCATGACTCAAGGTGAAATCTACCCAAACAACATATTCACCAAATTTTCCATAATTTCCTTTCTATTTTCCTGTGAATTACTCAATTTGGCATGATCGTGACTACCTGGTTCATGATCTCAGATTTTTAGGTTAGTATGTTTTTAGGTAATTTACTTTTTTTTTTTAATTAAACAATCCTCAGAGAAAACCAGCAGTTCTTAAAGGAATTTACCTGGGTGCATGCACATCGAAATGGACAGTGGATTACCTGAGCTCGGCTGGAGGGAGCCAAGAGGTCAAAGTCCATGTTGCTTCAGTACCACAGATGGATTTTATCAACAAAAATTTTAACTACAGGTATGGTTGCATTTTAATGTAAGATGTGAATTTACCTTTCACAGAGAGCACCAGAGCAACTTTCAGTTATCTAAAATAATTTATAATAATCATGTAGGCAAAATAATGTTTTGAAGTGCTTCAGTACTTTTTATGTGTCTATACGTGCAAATGCAAGATTATCGAGGAACTTTGTGCTGTGAAATAGTGAACTCCAAATTTAAAACCTTTGTATCTGGAAGAAGGCCAGCTATAGACCAAAACATTTCTGGAGGAAAATGTGTAGAATTCCAGATTTGGTTTATCTGGCTCTCACATGCTTCCTTCAACTTCTACAAACTGTCATTGTTGAATTTAGCAGTGTATCAATAGTCTATCCAATTGAATGGGAATATTACAGGAGGGCATTGAAAAGGACAATAAGTCAAGCTAGTTATGAAGCTTAAAAGTTAACTATGATTTTATTTTCAAAGTCCATTTTCCAAATGGGAATATTCTAGTGCTCTATGATAACGTACATTTTAAAGATTCTCTTTACCAGATTTTGTTTATTCCAATTATTGTGTGTAGTTTGGAATTATTTTTCAAACGTATTTTATTTATGTACAATGAAAATAATATTGCAAAATGTCAACCTTTCAATAAAACTAAATTATTGTAGATGGAATTCAAGGTTTGTTAATAATATTTCCAATGCACCATTGCGCATAGCAGTAGGTTAAATGGAGATCAAAGATGGTAATTTTATTTCTTTGCATCAATTCAAGGACATGCCAACCCTACATCTCCTATGCTTCACTTATGTTTCAACAGTGACAGATTCTTAAATTGTGTTGCAATTGCGTAATTACTCACCTTGATTCTGGAGATTATCTTGTAATTTTGCATATGCATATTTTTGGATCTACTATGTGACAATTGATACTATTGATCTATGGAAACAACATGTGGAATTTCACAATGGAGCATTGGAACAAAAATATGCCCAGTTGGTAGGTGCAATCAAAACAAAGATCTTTTTTATCATTGTTGTGTTATGAATGCCACAGAAAATATTATGTACTCTCAGGATCACATTAAATAGAATATTATTGCTTAAATATATATATTGTTATTGGACTTTGCATTTCGGAAAAGTCCCAGCTGAGAGGAAGACAGCAAAATACTGAAAATATTGGGGGTGAAAATGACTTCAGGACAGTTTGTTAGGAAAATGAAGGAAATGGTAACAGAATACTTATACAGCTGAGTAAGTATAATTTTATGGATGAGAAATTGTGTTCAGCCAATTGATGACTTCTTTGACAAAGTAACTAACTAGCATGTTAGATAACAAGTGAAGTGCCCCATAAAAGATTACTGCATTAGAGAAACACCTGTGGACTTGAACATAATAGGTTAGGTCCATGGAGTCAGTTATATTGTCAGAGCAGAGGGGCTAGGAGCAAGGCCAAGTGTGCATCCAGAGTCAAGGTCTGGGATAGTACTAGGTGTGCAGTCAAAGCTGGGACAATGGGAGTGTTCAGCACTGGGAACCTAAGCAGCTATGATCAGTGTAGATTAGGGGGTCAGGTGTAAGGCTGGACTCAGGGTCAGGAATGAGAGAAGGTATGGAACTGGTGTCAGGGTCAGGAATAGTACCAGGTGTGCAGTGAGCCCCTGGTTGGTCAACATGGGCCAAATGCTTGATTATAATCTAATTTCCGTACATGAATATACTGAGATCATTCATGTGCTGCACCTTTTGATCAGAGCCTGGCTATACTGTGGAATGTAATTTAGCCTAATCCGATTCATAGCTAATCCAATTTAAAGCATAAATGTTGCATTCAAGTTTAAGTTAAAATACTCGCTACAGTATGCACCAGATTGCACAATTTCGAGCTGAAAAATGCAAAAGCTCTGTACCATGCCTCCCATATCCTCTCCCCCCCCCCCCCCCTGTCGCTATGCTCCCTTGGTCTCTCGCAATTTCTCACTCCCAACTCTCACCCAATGTTGGCAGCCCTGTAATACACTGAGATGTCAAATTCTTATATAATGGATAGAGTAAATTGCAAGGAGCTGAGAAATAGTGATGTACAGCGAGATCTTGGGAAGCAGGTTCATTGGTCCCTGAAAGTGGGCAAGAGGAAAATTCTGCTATGATTTCTAAATTCAGGTAGAGAGTGTGGATATATTCAGCCTTGAAGAACAGAATTACATAAAAGATACAGCACACACCCAACCCCCTTCACCCCAACCCCCTTCACCCCAACCCTCTTCACCCCTGCCCCCTTCACCCCAACTCCCTTCATGCCCCTTCTCCCCGCCCTTCGCCCCCGCCCCATTCACTCCCACCCCCACCCCCTTCACCCCAACCCCCTTCATCATCATCATCGTCATCGGCTTTCACACAAAGCGAGTATGACTGTCCTCTCATGGAGGATGCCTGTTCGTGACTTTGTTTAACGTGGGGTGACTGGTGCACAGAAAGCCACCACACGGTCCTTGACAGATCTGGGTCAGGATCCACTGGAATGGAATCCAAGACGACCGGGGACCCTTTTCTGCTGCAGCCTTCATCCGCCTTCCCAGCTGTTGTGACGCTCCACTAAAGTCAGCCATCATCCTCCGCCTATTCCACTGTTGAGGTCTGGGTTGGATTGCTCTTTGTCAGAATCCTTCCCCTCGACCTTACTGCAACCCCCTTCACCCCAACCCCCTCATGCCCTGTCAATCTGTACTATATGGGTGTGTTTACGCTTTACACATCCTACTATCCTCTCTCCAACATTTTAACAAATCCAGCCCTGATTTGTCCTGCTGTTTTTAGTTTTTTTTGTCCTTCACTCCCTACTATAATTCATCTGAAGAAGGGTCCTGACCCGAAACATCACTTACCTATTTTCTCCAAAGTTACTCCATTTTTGTCTATCCAATAATTTTGCCTTTTGTTAAAACGTTCTGTTTAATTATTTTTCTTATGTGATCTCTTCCAGCTTCCTTTTTAAAAGCATTGATTCAGTCTAATACTATTGTAATGTTTCATATTTTAAGCCTTCTGATGTTAAATTATCTCTTTGTTTGGACATTCAAAAATATCTTGCATTTAAAGTCCTTAGTTTTGATTTCTTTCTTTCTTTTAAAATCTTTTTATTGTTTTTTTTCCAAAAAACAAAAACAAAACATAAAAAACAGAGCAAAAAGAATAGTGATAAACATAACAATGATATTGATACATAGGGATCAGGATTACATTAATAACAGGTATAACCTAATATGAGACCAGTCAAAATACACATTGAATATAGACCTCTATGCAAATATAGTAATCTTTAAAAGAAAACGTATATATGTAGAAAACAAACGCAAAGATAAAAAGACAAAAAGAAGAGGAAAAAAGGAAGAAGTAAAATCCCCCTAAACTAATGAAAAAAATAAAGGAAAAAAAAATAAAAATAAAAATAAAATAAATAAAAACAAAGTAAAGCAAAACAGAATCTGAACTGAGAATTTCAACAATTTAAGTCTATTTGTCGTCAAGTCCACCATATAGAAGTAAAATAGTTTTTATAACGGTTATAGAGGGAGCAATTTATGTTGTATAAAATTGTTGAATAAATTTCCCCCAAGTCTTATCAAATTTAACCAAGGGTTCAACAATGTCACTCCTGATGTTTTCTAAATTTAAACATGATATTGTTTCAGAATACCACTGGAGTGTGGTCGGAGGGTTGGAGTCTTTCCATTTAAATAAAATAGATCTTCTGCCGATTAATGTGGTAAAAGCAATCAGCCGATGGGCGGAGCGGGACAAATGAATAAAATCTAACATTGGTAGCCCAAAAATTGCAGTAATAGGATGAGGTTGTAAATCAATACCTAAGACTACAGAAATAGTATCAACAAATGTTTTCCAATATTTTTCCAAAAGTGGGCAGGACATATGTGAGGCCACTTCAGAGTTACATCTATCACAGGTAGGATTTATATGACCATAGAAACGAGCCAACTTATCTTTTGACATATGAACTCTGTGAACCACCTTGAATTGTATCAGGGTGGGGTGTGGTATCAGAGCTTGTCTTGCACACATTCTTCAATTGACTAATTGAAGAATCCTCTCCCATTTCTCTATAGATAGAGAAATTAGTTCTCTTTCCCAATCATTCTTAATTTTATCAAATATATCTATTTGTAATTTCAAAATCAACATAAATAGTTGTTATTAATCCTTTCTGATAAGGGTTCAAATGTAGAATTTCAAAATCTACATTTAACATTGATATAGGTCTATATGATGTCACTTCAGTAGGGTCTTTATCTTTTTTAAGAATTAAAGAAATAGATGCTTCATAAAAAGATTGTGGTAATCTATTCCTTAAAAAGACTTCTTTAAATACCTTGCATAGCCAGGGAGACAATAAATTTGAAAAATACTTTAAAAATTCTACTGTAAACCCATCTAAACCGGGAGCTTTACCAAAATTCATTGAAAAAATTGCTTTCTGTATTTCTTCTTCCGTGATGGGTTCATCTAACAACAGAGACTCGTTATATGGTAAATTTGGTAAGTTCAGTTTCTTTAAAAACTCATGCATTATATTGGAATCAGTAGGAAATTCTGATTGGTATAGGGAGGTATAAAATTCCTGAAAGGATTTATTAATTTCGTCATGGTCTACAGTTAATGTACCATCCCGTTTACTCACTTTAATAATCTGACGCTTGGCTGACACAGCTTTCAACTAATTAGCGAGTAATTTACCAGATTTTTCGTCATGTATATAAAATTGACTTTTGGTTTTAAGTAGCTGATTCTCAATCGGTGATACTAATAACAAATCATGTCTCAATTGAAGTTCAACTCTATTCTTTTAGAGCTCTAAACTAGGAGCTTTTGAATCCTTTTTATCAATTTCTTTAATCTCGTCAGCCAGTGTACGTATTTCTTTTTGAGTTTGTTTTTTTAATCCCGCGGAGTATGAAATAATTTGTCCACGAATATATGCCTTAAAAGCATCCCAGACTACACCATTGGATATTTCTTCAGTAGAGTTTGTCAAGAAGTAAAAAGCAATCTGATCTTTCATAAAATTAATAAAGTTTAAGTCTTGAAGCAAAGTAGTATTAAATCACCAATGTTTAGCACTAAACCTAGAATCAGGTAGTTTGATTGATAGTTTCAATGGTGCGTGATCAGAAATAGCAATTGCATCATACTCACAAACAGTGACCGATGAAACTAGCCGGGAATATATTATAAAATAGTCAATCCTGGAATAACTATGATATACATGAGAGAAAAAAGAAAATTGTCATTTGATTTCTTAAAGTTATTTTTATTTAAAGCAAACATTTTCTTAAATATATCATGACCATTTAAAAGTTCAGAGGCCGGAACTCTAAAGTATAGTCTGATCATGTCAAGTCCAGACAAGTTTATCATTCTACATTTTTTATAGCCTATACTCATAGAAATGTAGCGAGGCTGCTTATAACTATTTCAATTGCTTTGCTGACATACTGTATTGGTTCCTTGATTTGGCCACTGACATCCTTAAATCCATTTTCTGATCTACATTAAATTAATTTTACACATCTTTGGTATATCTGATGTTTCTATCTTTACTACCAAAATGCATAATTTCACATTTATTATCCTTAAATTTCATTTGCCATTTTTACCATTCTTTTCTCAATGTTGGCTACATACACTTGTCCGCTTCAACGCACCCCCAGCAATCTAGACAGTGTGTTTGATCTTCGATTCTGTAAGATACTCTCAACAGGACAGTTAAAAGCACAGATTAACCTATTTTGTGCATGTTTTCACCTGCAAATATGTCGGGGCAAAATCAACACTTTCTCAGAAAGTAAAATCTGGATTGTAGTGTGAAAGATCAGCCATTTTAATTGAGACCTTCCTTCTCAAGTGAGAGTCAAGAGAATCAAGTGTTTAATTATCATGCACCAGCAATGGAATAATTAAATTCTTGCTGCTTAACCGGTCTATAAACGCAATAAAACACAGATAACCATATCATTATTAATAATACAACAAATTCATAACCGTAATACTAAGTAACAATAATTTGATTTGATTTTGATTTGATTCAATTTATTGTCATTGTCTTCAATTAAGAGACAAAATTCTCTTTCCCTTACAGTAATACAAAAAATAAAACAATTAAAAAAACGCACAAAAACACAGAACACAGTAGTCCACAACACAAACATCCCCACAGCGGCACC
>JAXLNO010005206.1:259015-341970 GCA_038087875.1 Malacoraja senta | reverse complement strand
AGTACCTTTAAATCTTGTGGTGCATCCATATCCCAGGTCTTTGGGTATTGGGGGAGCTTTTGAGTTTTTAAGTTTTGTTGGTATGTCCATTTTACGCTTATCACTAAACACAAAACACAAACATGTGATTTTATGTGATAAAAAAACAACTAAAAAAGGTGAAAATACAGTGTCTGATATAGTCGGCACTGTAGCGAGTGTCCCACCTGTAGGTGGGAAAAAAACTTGTTTTGACTTCCATTGCGTTGTTACACAAATAGCTCCGCTCTCTTGGTTAATCATAACATATTAAAATATTAAAACGGGGCCTCACATTCAGATATATAATACAATTTTACCCTGTATATTTCATTATAACATATATATTTATCGGAATCTTAACTACTAATTATTAAACCGATACTTTTGACTTCAATAAGAATCAACTGTTGGTTGAAGGGGTTAACGAGACGTGTCCCTGGGCCTAAGCTAGGTGCTCGTTTCTCATCCTCTCCTCCCACTTATAGATAAGGTTTCAATTTATTAAAAATTCATGTTAGTATGTTAGTTCGGTATTTTTTATTTTTGTTTTTGTTAGTATTCTAATCTAACATGCATAACTTATTAAGTTGTTAATAGGATAAGTTCTTACAATTGGTTATAATATTATAATCTAATAAGCAAGTATATGCTTCTGGTATATACCATTCCCATCTGTTCAGCTGTTTACTCGTTTTGGACAGAAAGTGTCCTTGATTCAACATTCCAAAGATAACAGTCTAACTATCCCCAGACAAAGCATTGCTTAGAATGGTTCAGTTCTGCCAAACCCCCCTTTGATTTCTATTTTTCAACGATAGTTTGGGCATATTTAAACGCGTCTTCAGGCTTAACAAATGACTTTTCAGAACCCTTAAAGGAAATACGCATTTTCGCGGGGTAAAAAATCCCATATCTGATCCCTTCTTTCCCTCTTAAAAGATCCTTAACCTTCTCGAATTTGTTTCTTTTTTGCACAATTTCATACGGGTAGTCCCTGAATATCTTAATAGTGTCATTGTCCAGCCGCAGTTGTACACCGTATTTGATTTTACTCATAACATCTTCCAGTTCTAAAATATCCCGAAATTTCACAATAATATGTCGTGGATAAGTTTTTCCCGCACCAGATCTTTGTTTAAATCTTGGGACATGATGAGCCACTTCGATTTTTGGTTCTTTGGAAAGATTCAGCAGTTGTTTAAGCAAGCCCATGGCAAACTCACGCACATCCTCCCCTTCGGCTCCCTCTGAGACTCCAAGAATTCTTAAATTCTGGCGTCTAGAGCGAGCTTCCAGGTCCAGGCATTTTTCTGAAACTTTACTGAGTTGAGTCACCATCTGTAGTGAAGTTTGTTCATTTTCTTGCTTCATTTGCTCATGTTCTTGCCTCATTTTCGCCATGTCTTCAACCACTCGAGCCGTGTTTTCCTCCAATTCCGTAATTGTGCGCATGCTTGCAGCTACTGTTTCAAGCACAGCCGTGAACTTGTCCATAGTAGTTTCATCCATCTTGTCCATTCTCTCTGATAGTCCATCTTTCACCTCATCAATTCGTTTATTCATAATGTCCAGTGAATCAATCATATTCTTCTGATTACCAGCATTTAAATCCCTCATCATCTTCTCCATTCCTTCCATCATTTTTGCCATATTTTCCTTCATATCTTCCTTCATATTTTCCTTCATATTTTCCATCATAATTTTATTTTCGTCCAAAATCTCATCTTTCATATTTTTCACTGATTTCTTCATGTCATCAAACTCTTTCTTAGATCTTGTATCCATTTCTGCAGCCACTTCAGAGACTTCAGAGATTTCAGAGGTAACTTCTGCTTCAGGCTTCTTCTGGTCTCTCAGCAGCTTTTTCACTGATCTCTGAGGGCTCACAGCTGGAGGCAGTTTACTCATTTAAAGGGCTTTAAACCACCGTTTAAAACATCGCGCTTAATGATGATGTCATCAGCGCGGCGACCAGAAGCTCCGGTAAGGTTTTTAAAAACAATCCCGATTTCTGGACCCGTTTTACATGATAAATCGTGAAATTTTTCGGGAGAGGAGCTAGGTGCACGTCTGTTAGTCCAACATGGCGCCACCGGAAGTCGGAGGTGACATTGTTGATGGTGGAGTTTATAAAGTCCAGAACAGAGGATGTATAGGAGTCAATTTAGCATTTCCAAACTATATTTTCAAACCACATTAAGGGCACTGACAGGTCAGTAAAACCACTCACAGATTAGTAGACATGTGTTCAGTGTTATTCACAGCTCAGACTGAGAGATGTGACCCTCTCGCTCCCCCATCTTGCAGAGATTGAATGAGGCACTCGACACTTCCGGGTTTTATAGTCCCTCCAGAAGGGGCGTGCCCTTCAGGAGAGAGAATCTCAACATTTTTTAAACACTAATAAATCTTTTATTTTTCATCGATGGGAAAAATCCTCTTGTCCTGCGCAGCGGAGGGGGACTCTGAGTAAGATGGCCAAAAATCGCAGCCATAAGTGGCAGCGTTTTTTCTAAAATCAATATATAGAACAACAGGAAGTGGTCAAGATCAGACTTTTAGATAGATAGATAGATAGATAGATAGATAGATAGATAGATAGATAGATAGATAGATAGATACACATATGTACACACACAAGCACATATGTGCACACACAAAAAACCCAATAACAACAATAATAGTCTATTGTAGTTCAGAGCTTATTTGAGGTTGTAGTGTTTAATAGCCTGATGGCTATAGGGAAGCAGCTGTTCCTGAACAAGGACATTACAGTTTTCAGGCTCCTGTATCTTCTTCCCGATGGCAGGGGTGAAATGAGTGCGTGGCCAGTGTGTTGTGGATCTCTGATGATGCTGCTGTCTTTTTGAGGCAGCGACTCCGGTAAATCCCTTCGATGGTGGGGAGGTCAGAGCCGGTAATGGACTGGGCAGTGTTCACAACTTTTGGCTGTATTCTTCGCTCCTGGGTATTCAAGTTGCTGAACCAGGCCGTGATGCATCCAGTCAATATGCTCTTTACTGTACTGCTGTACTGTAGAATCCTCTCTGACATACGGAATCTCGATAATCTTGTCAGGAAGTAGAGGCGTTGATGTGCTTACTTTATAATTGCATCAGTGTGCTGGGTCCAGGACAGATCTTCAGAAATATGCAAACCCAGGAATTTTATGTTTTTGAATCTCTCTACCTTTTATATAAACAGGATTGTGGGTCCTCATCCTTCCTCTTCCAAAGTCCACAAACAGTTCATTTGTTTTTCCTCACATTGAAAGCCAGACTGTTGTGCTGGCACCATTTGGTCAGTCGGTCGATCTCACTTCTATTCTCTGAATAATATCAGCAAGGAGTTATGCACAGAAATATATCAAATCCTAGTCTGTGGGACCCATGGGGTCCCAGTCACATGGGAGATCTAGTCCCCCAATGCAACCCTTTCCCCAATGCAATATTCCACCACCCACTCATAGCCCCGAACTGTGCAGGTGTGGCTCATTTACCCTCATCCCCCAGCACCCCCCTCCTCTTCATCCTCCCTCTTCTTTCCCCTCTCCTCCTTCCCTCCCCCAATCCCTCCCTCACCTCTCCTTTTCCTTTCCCCTACCCTCAGTCACTCCCTCCCTCCTTACATAACTCATCTCCCCTCCCTACCCACCACCTATCCCTCTCTCCCCCACCTCTCCAAATCCTCACCTCCCCCAATCCCCCCACTATCCCTTCTGACCCCCCACTGCCCTCCTCGCCCTCTATTCCCCACTCCCTACCTCCCTCACTCACCCCTCCTCTCCCTCTATTCCCCCTCCACCCCCACTCTCCCTCCTCACATTCCCCACTTTCCCCCCTCTCCCGCCATACCCCCTCCTCTTCCTCAATCCCCCACTCTAACTCCTCACCTCCCCATGAACTCGAGGTTGCCGGAGTCACCCTCGCAGTCGAGTGGGCCTCCTCACCTCCCCAGGATCTCGAGGTTGTCGGAGTCGTCCTCGGAGTCGGCCACGGAGTCGGCCAGGCTCTGCTCGCTCTGCTCCTTCAGCTTTAGTCTCCCCACCGGTGAGTGACAGAGGACCAGGCCAATCAGTGCGGCGATGTTGCCCTGGAAGGGGCGTCGCCGTCCCAGTTGACTGACATGAGGAGTCCAATTTAAGTGGCGGTGACAGACAGGAGAGGAAACCAATCTGTGCATGTGCGGTTTTAAAGATTTTTAACCTTAATAACTTTGAAATTATACCATCGATCGGAACAAAACTTGCTGCACTTGAGCACAGGAGAATGGTGCGTAAAGGTGGCAATAAATCGTAGCGCTATCCTGTACTATTTTTGCGCAAATAGAAAAATTACGCAAACCGGAAGAACACAAGATCAGAGTTTTAGTTATGTATAGATAGATAATACTGCATGACATTATATTGCCCTGGTCGCTCTTATTAGACAGGACAATCTCCTTGCTAGTTCATAGCTCCTTTATGCTACTCAACCAATTCTTCAAAGTTTGCACCATAAGCCTTATGGACAATAGGTACAGGAGTAGGTCATTCAGCCCCTCGAGCCAGCACTGCCATTCAATGTGATCATGGCTGATCATCCACAATCAGTTCCTGCATTTTCCCATATTCCTTGACTCCACTATCTTTAAGAGCTCTGTTTAGCTTTCTCTCGAATGTGTCCAGAGAACCAGCCCTCTGAGGCAGAGAATTCCACAGATTCACAACTCTCTGTGTGAAATGGCTTACCCCTTATTCTTAAACTGTGGCCCCTGGTTCTGGACTCCCCCAACATCGGGAACATGTTTCCTGCCTCTAGAGTGTCCAAACCCTGAATAATCTTATATGTTTCAATAAGAGCCCCTCTAATCCTAAATTCCAAAATATACAAGCCCAGCCGCTCCATTCTATCAACATATGACAGTCCCGCCATCCCGGGAATTAACCTGGTGAACCTATGCTGCACTCCCTCAATAGCAAGAATGTTATTGATGATTGATGTCTTGGTAAATCACCAAGATTTAATTTCATCTTGATGATTAATGTCTTGATAATTCACCAAGTTCTTGGTGAGAACTTTCTCACTGATATTATCATTCAACATGCAGAAAAGCACAATGAATAAAGCATAATGAAGAAAGAGGAATAGAAGAATAATGGAAGCAGTCCATAAATAAAGAGGGTCAAATCACACCTGAAAATGTAGAATCAGATACTTCTATATGCTCATCTTTTTACGTTTCCACGTATTCTCATTTGGCAGCATATGTGTTCCCTCAAAAAAATGCTTTTTCTTTCTCTGACTGTGCACCAGCAAAAATATTCACAAGAAATGTGTTGGGGCCAGAACTCTGACAGCTATTAAACAACACATGCATGAATACTTCAAAGATACATGCCATGTTCAAACCATGGTTTAAAAAGGTATCAAAGTCATGTTGCAGCACCAGTATGGAATTTTCAACCTTTCCATAATGGATACAAAGTGCATGAATTTCTGGGCCACGACTTTAGCTTCAGAGCTTACAAGAATTCAGGTGACCAAGGTGATATTGGTGCTCCACAGCTGCAGTTTGAAGGTGTTTAAGAAGGAGATGGCCTGTTTCATTGGCAGTTTCAATGAAGCAGGTGGTGTAAAGAAAGGTACTCTATGTATCTTATTCAACACTGTTTGTCTATTACTAAAGATGGCTCAGTCGGTGGATCAGTGAGGCCAGGTGTGAGCAGTGCATGCTCGGCCCATTTAATACACAAAGATTCTGGAGCCAGCGTAGTCTACAGGTTTTCATATGAAATAAAAACAGGCTCTTGTTTGCTTTGTGCATGAGCACTTGACACAGGTTTAAATGCCCACCCTTGCTTGTAAGAAGAATGTCCAAGGCACTCATGCCCTGTTCACCTGCTGCTCGTGCATTTCTCATGCAATCAGGAGAAGATGAGTAATTGAAACTTACCCTCATTACTGAAAAGCCCTGTCCCACGGTACGAGTTCATTCCAAGAGCTCTCCCGAGTTTTAAAAAAATCAAACTCGTGGTAAGCACAGAGAATGAACGTAGCGGGTACGTCGGAGCTCAGGGTCGTCTCTTAGTACAAACGCTAACGGCAGGTACTCGGGAAGAATCGCTTACGGCAGGTAAGCACGGGAAGACTCGTGAAGATTTCTCAACATGATGAAAAATGTCCACGAGAGCCCCGAGTACCAAGGAGTGGCCATTACCGTAAATCTCCGAGTTCGAATCAGGGCAAACTCGGGAGAGCTCTTGGAATGAACTCGTACCGTGGGACAGGGCTTTTACTGTTTACATTTATCAAGAGCAGCAGCATTTGGTAAGCAGTTCAGGTCCCTGCATTCATCGAATTTGTTTAGTTAGATTAGAGATACAGCGCAGAAACAGGCTCTACGGCCCACCGAACCCGCGCTGACCAGCGATCCCTGCACATTAACACTATCCTACACACTTGGGACAATTTACATTTACACTAAGCCAATTAACCTACAAACCTGTACATCTTTGTAGTGTGGGAGGAAACCTGAAGATCTCAGAGAAACCCCACGCAGAACATATAATTCCATACAGACAGCATACGTAGTCAGGGTCACTGGCGCTGCAAGGCAGCAACTCTACTGCTGCGTCACTGCGCTGCCCTTTGCACAGTCGGTACCATTTGAAAGACCAGATGCAACAACAAATTTAATGGAGGAAATCTTTCCTGACCTTTTATTCCAATGCCTGCAAACAGCCATTTATGTCAGGCCATGGGCTGATTTCACTAGTGTTTGCTACATTATTTCTAGGCACCTTATTTATAAAATAACATATAATCTGAAATAATTCATTTGTTCCTTAACCTTGGCCTCATTGTAAACTGCCCCATCCTCACAGCTCAGCAACTGGGTAAATATATATATTTCACTGAATGATATAAGTTCATCTACCTTTTCCATCTCCACTCCACCCCATCATATACTGATCGGTAGAATTTTCATCTCCACCTCTAGGGTGGAAGAGTGGTCTTACAGCGCCAGAGACCTGGGTTCGATCCTGACTACGGGTGCTGTCTGTACGGAGTTTGTACGTTCTCCCCATGACCTACGTGGGTTTTCTACGAGATCTTTGGGTTTCCCCCACACTCCGAAGACGTACAGGTACGTAGGTTAATTGGCTGGTGTAAATGTAAATTATCCCTAGGATGTGTAGGATAGTGTTAATGTGCGGGGATCGCTGGTCGGCGCGGACTCGGTGGGATGGAAGGCCGGTTTCCGCGCTATATCTCTGAACTAAAAACAAAACTAAACCTCTCTTAAGGTCGTCAAAATTCAACATTGTCAAGAATGAATGTGAACAGATGGCAGCTATTCTAATCGATTAAAGAAGATTTGGACCGAGGTCCGACAACAGACATGTATAGAATTGAATCACTTTTGTCAGAGCAGCATATCCTGTGACACATTGGCAGTAAGTTGGGGTTGGAGATATCATATCTTCATATTTCCTTGCAACATAAAAGGAGGCCATTCAGCCCACAAACTTTTCTAGCTTCCATAGCAATCTGATCAATCCCTATCTCCCATATTTATAAGGGTGAGGAATTGGTGGTGCCGGAGAAATCTGTGAGCAGAATTAAGTTCTCCCTCATCAGAACAATACATTTGGTTTTAGGTCTGTAAGTCAAATGTTGGTTACCCTTTATTTTTTACTTTAGACTTTAGAGATACAGAGCAGAAAGAGGCCCATCGGTCCACTGAGTCCACGCTGACCAGCGATCATGCTGACCGGTAACCTACACACACTAGGGTCAATTTTACAGCTTATCGAAGTGAATTAACCAACCAACCTGGCATCTTTGGAGTGTGGGAGGAAACCGGAGCACCCAGAGAAAACTCACGTAGGTCACAGGAAAAATATACAAATTCCATACAGACAAGCAGGATCGATCCCGGGTCTCTGGTACTATAAGGCATCAACTCCATCGCTGCGCCACTGTGCCACTTTGATGCCACTATCTTTGATGGACTTCATGTAATAACTGACCTTAATCTCTGCCCTGAGTTCAGAAAGTTGGGATTCTGACATCTGGATGGCCTTATCCGTTAATCTCTTGAGTTCCTCAGCCCTCCTCTGCCTTGCTTCCAGGATGTCCACTGCGAAATAAAATACAGTAATAATAATATGAATTAATCAGCATCTTTTGATCCTGAATGGCTTGTGGGCCATGGAACAAGCTATCTGGAACATGCAGGAATTTATTAGATCTATCATACCTGTATCTTTTAACAGCAAATAAAAATTGGTGGATGGTTTAACAGTGACACATCAAGCATTTACTCCCTTAACAAATTTCCGTTTGATTCCTCCCATTTACTCCAAATACAAGGCGTAGCTATGGGCACGCGCATGGGCCCTAGCTATGCCTGCCTCTTTGTAGGGTACGTCGAACAATCTTTGTTCGAGGCGTACCAAGGCCATATCCCCAAACACTACCTCCGCTACATCGACGACTGCATTGGTGCTACCTCCTGCACCCATACACAACTCACTGACTTCATCCATTTCACCACTAACTTCCATCCAGCACTCAAATACACCTGGACCATTTCCGACATTTCCCTACCATTTCTAGACCTCACTATCTCCATCGCAGGTGACAGACTACTAACCGACATCCGCTATAACCCCACTGACTCCCATGGCTATCTGGACTACACTTCTTCCCACCCTGCTTCCTGTAAGGACTCCATCCCCTACTCCCAATTCCTCCGTCTATGCCACATCTGCACCCAGGATGAGGTGTTCCACACCAGGGCATCGGAGATGTCCTCATTCTTCAGGGAACAGGGGTTCCCCTCTTCTACTATAGATGAGGGGAACACCTCGTCTATAGAACACCTCATCTATAGTCTATTTCTTTAAAAATTCTACTTCTCCCAACACTTCTGCTCGGTTCGCAATAACCAACCTGATCTCCCGGTGGCTCAGCACTTCAACTCCCCCTCCCATTCCGAATCCGACCTTTCTGTCCTGGGCCTCCTCCATGGCCAGAGTGAGGCCCACCGTAAATTGGAGGAGCAGCACCTCATATTTTGTTTGGGCAGTTTACACCCCAGCGGTATGAACATTGACTTCTCCAATTTCAGGTAGTCCCTGCTTTCTCCTCCCCTCCCCTCCCCAGCTTTCCCTCAGCCCACTGGCTCCGCCTCTTCTGTTCTTCTTCCTGCCGCCCACACCCTCACATCAGTCTGAAGAAGGGTCTCGACCCGAAACATTGCCCAAGGAGCTTAGTTTAGTTTGATGAAGATCGGCGGAGAGACATAGTTTTCGACCATGCACGAGCGTGGCCATGAGTATGATTGAAATACTTATACAAGAAGAAGCTTAGATCAATTATCTTACTGCTTTGTACTTCAATAAAGAAACTATTAATCAAGAGACTGTTTCTGGAATATTCATCTTTCTATGGCATTGAATGTCTTGTGGAGGGCTTGTGGGTGGGTGTAGATTACCTTCTGATCCACGGTCATCAATTAAAGTGACTATTGAGGGCTAAACCTTTCAGACATCATAGAGACTGTCACGACACAGTTATTTAGAGATAATCTCATGATACATGTACCCTTGAAGCAACGTGATAATGAATCAACCTCTCTGGCAATAGAGATTATGTGGCGGAAGGAACTGCAGATGCTGGTTTACATCGAAGATAGACACAAAGTGCTCGAGTAACTCAGCGGGCCAGGCAGCATCTCTGGAGAAAAGGAATGGGTGACATTTTGGGTCGAGACTTATGTGGAGATCGATTCATCAGCTTTTGAATTATTTGAGAGATTTAAAAATATCAAATTTTAAATGAAAGTCGTCATCCTAATTTCACCCCTCCACCCCCTCTTCTTTTTTTATTAGTGGTCTAGGATGTTATGAAATTCATTCATTTTTATTTTTGGAAGAATTTACTACTCATGTACAATGCTTTCCTTGCTTCCTTTTAATTCAATCTTTTAATTCAATCTTCACAAGAAAATAGAAGTCAGTACACTTAGGTCTGCCCAGACACTAGATATGATCATGGCTGAATCATCCCAAGTCTTCATTTCTTATCCATGCTACTTTTCCATAACCCTCTATTCTCTGATCTTTCAAAAAATGATCAACCTCCACTTTAAATATCTCTAATGTTTTAGTCGCCACAAACCTCCGGGCTAGATAATTTCAAGCTAGATAAGGAGACAAAGAATTATCTTCTTTGAAGAATTCAACTTTGAAGAAATTAAAGGCACATCAGTTTTACATCCCTACACCTCATTATTATGCAGCCACGTTACTTTACTTGAGACAGTCCCATGTCGAAACCTCTCACCTTGTGATAACTCCTAAGCATTTCCTGTGTTTTAATAAGATTACCCTTCATTCTTCCAAATTCCAAAGAAAACAATTAAAACTATTTTAGCCATTCATGTTCGGACAATCTGCTCATCTCAGGAATCAGTCTAATGTATCTCTCCATTGCTGGAATACCCTTACATAAAAAGGGACCAAAACTGTGCATTATAATCTTGTTACAAGCCCACTGACACTCTAGAATTCTAAGAAGCAAAGTAAGAATTTCATTGTCCTATCAGGGACACATGACAATAAACTCTCTTGAATCTTGAATCTTGAATCTTGAAATTGTAACAATGCTCTTCTGCCGTTAAACTCCAAATCTTTGCAATGGCTACCTCGCCAACAGTCTGTCTGTCCTTTCCTGCTTTGTGTATTAATGGTATGTGTTAAATGGATATTTTTAGTGTTCTTTAGCTTGTTTTATGTGAGGGGTGGGGGGGGGGGGATTGGGGGAAACTTTTTCTGATCCCTTACCTCGACCAAGATGCATTTTTTTTCTGTTTCGTATCTCCTTCCACACTGCGGCCTAACATCGAGGAATTGGCAGCCTTTGTTGGAGACTGACTTTTGGGAGTTCCACCTCGGGGATCCGACTGGACTTTAACATCGCGGAGCCCGCGATCGATCTCGGAGCTCCAACCATGGGTGCTTGCGGACTTTAACAACACGGGTCGCAGTCTCTGGTCAGAGACTGATTTTTGGAACTGCATGCCGCAGGAGCGTCAACTGCCCCGACGCGGGAGTTTCGATCGGCAGCTGCGGGAGCATCGATCGCCCCGACGGATGGTTCGACTGCCCCGACCACGGGAGAATAAAGAGGAAGAAGTTTGGACTTTTTTCCCTTCCATCACAGTGGGGAATGTGGGAATCTGCTGTGGTGGATGTTTGTGTTAACTTTTATGTAGTTGTGTGTCTTGTTGCTTTTTTGGTATGGCTGTATGGTAATTCACACATCACTGTACCTTAATTGGTACACGTGACAATAAAAGATGGTGCTCGTCAGCCTGGGAAGGCAGTCCATCTAGGAGAAGGAAAACTCTGATTTAAAACCTCCACTGCCTTGTGGCCATATCCAGTCATGGAAAAGGCTTCAGGAGTAAACCTCAAGAAAATCCGGAGTCGGAGCCCCTAAGGCAGTTTGTCGTCGGCTACAACCTCGCTCTGGCAGCTCCTGCGACGGCGCTGGTGCCAAACAGTAATGGCCCTGCTGTTCCTTTGGATTGATCAGCGACGTGGAGAAGGGGGACGTGCTGCATGGGCAACAGCCTGTCCTCCACATCGCCCAGGCTTGCATCCGACCAGGATGCATCATCCATGGTCAGTCATGACCGAAGGGGGCCTACTAATTGGTACACGTGGCAATAAAAGACCTTTGAAACCTTTGACCTTTGAAAGCCAAAATGCCATTTGCTTTCTTAATCACTTGCTGCACCTGCTTGACATATTTCACACACAAGAACACCTTGATTCCTTTGTACTGATCACATTTGTGATCTCTCGCTGTTCAGATAATAATCTGCCTTTTGATTTCTCCTATCATACCACAACCTCACACTTTCTGATAATAAACTACATTTGCCTACCTACTCAACCTATAAATATCTTATTGTAGAATCCAAACATCCCTCTTACGACAGGGCTTACGCATCCTCCCACCTATATAATGTCATCAGCAGACCATGGATATTTTACACTTTGCCCCTCTTTTAAGCCAATCATTTAGATAGTAAATAATGGAGGGCCAAGGATTGATCCTTGAGGCACTCCACAAATGACGTTTTTCCAGTCTGAAAAAGACCTATCTAATTTAACCTTGGATCTTCCATGTGATAACCAGTCTTTAATTCACGTTAACACACCTTCCCGACACCATAAACACTTATCTTGAGCCCTAGCCTCTGAAGTGGCATCTTATTGAATGCTTTTTGGAAATTCAAGAACACCACATTTACAGATTCCTCGTCATCAACTCTGTTGCATACGCGAAGAAATTTGTCAAAGAAAATTTACTTTTCATAAAACCACATTACCTGAGTTTGATTGAATTACACCTTTCCAAATGACTAGCTATTTCCTCCTTGATTTTAGACTTCAGTAGTATCTTCCCTCCCATAAATGTAAAGCTTAACAAAGAGTGTAGGAAGGACGTGCAGATGCTGGTTTAAACATGTTGTCCCCCTCCCTTCTTGCACAAGGATATCACAATCACACTTTCCCATCCCATTTTTATCCTACACAATAAGTTTTGAGAAACTTCAGCTAAACTTCAGCTAATCGCTCCACCTTTTCTGCAGTCACTTCATATAAACCCTTAGATACAGGTTGTCAGGATTTACTAACATATATACCATTCATCCAATTTATTTTCCAATATTTTATTTTTTGCCAAATTGATTTTTCCAAGTTCTACCAGCAAATTGAAACTAACCTTTATCCATAAGGTTACTTGCAGAGCCGTCCACATTGAAGGCTGATATAAAATGTTGGCTTGAATTCTCTGCCATTTCCTTGTTTCACTTTATTAGTTTAACAGCAAAGATGTCCAGAGACTCCAGGGATGCTACAATTACCTTCCCGACACTTCATTTTTTCCATAGCAGCTCTCTCTTTTTTTAATGAAACCTTCAATCCAGCGATGCAATCGTCCAGCAAATGTTTTTTTAAAAATGGGAACGGAAGCACGAACAATTTTTCTTCATCAACTAGCAGCCCGAGGAAATCCCTCTCCGACAACCAATACAAACCTGCATTTTAATCCCCTCCCAAAAGCCATGCACAGGTAGCAGGCGGATCTGGAGCGCCACTGATGGTAGGTTTTGTAACAACGCTACTTTAAGCTAGCTCAGATTTTGTGGTTAATAAAGGAGGCCAAAGAAAATATTAAATCTAAAATGACAGCATACAAAATGACTAATGGTAGACTAGGGGATTGAAAATTTTGGAGGTGCCAGCCACACAGAGCTAATAAGAAGAGAAAATTGACAGGTGGATTAAACTGACAATTAAACGCTACTTCTATCGCCTTCAATGCCTTCAACATCATGGATCACAAGTGCAGGTCAAAACAAAAGGTATGTCGTTTATTGAACATATTATCTTGCTTTTTGGTGTGGCTTCATTTTAATCTTTTGATGCGAAAAATTATATTTAGGCCCCCCTACGAATCGGTCTTGTCTTGCCTGCCGATATGGGCTTAAGATTTATGGCAATGGCAACATTCCAATCGATCACATTCCAGAAACATCCACTCTCAAGATAATCAAATTCATTATTTTTTTGCACAATCATGTCATAAATCTAAATCATCTATATTTTGTGTTATTGTCCATCCATGATCAATATTTTCATACTAAATATCCACAGTACAGTTTTAGTCAGATGTATTGTGCAAAAAATAATGATTTTGATTATCTTGAGAGTGGATGTTTCTGGATTAATTTATGGGAATTAAACATTAAATTCCTTCCATTTGGCACATGAAATTCCTTCCATTCATGACAAAGTGAGTTTAAAAAATCATGCTATATTGTGAATGCTTGTGTGAATGGGATCAGTTTGTTATCTGTTATTGGATACTTAAGAAATGGATAGATGCCAACAATAAAAACGTGGACTTCTAATATGTCGGAATTGTTACATCTAGAAGACATGAGATTCCTCCTAGCAGGTAAACAAGACCAATTCCAAAAGATTTGGTCTCCATATATTGACTTATTACAAACATAGGGTGCAACAAAATGATGATAATAAATGGTTTTAGGTCCTGGCGAGGGGTGAGTAAAGATATGAAGTAGGTACATCCCTTTCATACGGTCCTATCTTATTTTCTTTTTTCTCTTTTTTTCCTTTTCTTCTTTAACTACTTCATGTGGTTTAGGTTCACATGTGTGTTCCTGGACCACTTTTTCATTCACTCACTGACTGTCTTTGCTAGCTCTTTCTATCCTTTTTTTCTATTAAAGTTGAAAAACAGAAGTGGTACAAGAATTGTATAAATTTACGTTATTGCAGATTACTGTAATGTAAAATACATCTAATAAATAAAAATAAAAATTAAAAATTAAATAAAATTAAAAAAGAAATGGATAGATGTTTAGATCTAGTAATTGAATTTAGATGAATTTAATTGATTTGATGAAACTGATGAATATGAATTTTTTGTTAGGTATTTACTATTTGTTTTAGCGTTTAACTTTATCATTTCTACCTTTTTTTCTAAAACTGCAAATAATAACTTGTTTCTGTTAATGCTGTTCAGTGGGTTTTTTCTTGACATTTTAAACAGATGTCTCTGAAGAAGAAATGCAAAATTGTCAATCCAAATGCCCAGCAAAAGGGACAGATTTAGACAGCTTTCGCAGAGATTATCCGAATTTGGACTACTCCAAATGTGATGATCTACAGGACATTCTTAATGGGAAAGTAGTGGGCAGAAAGGCATGTCATGCGTGGTTTGAAGAGCAAAAACTTGTAGTTACAAAGCCAAAATTGAACAGTTGAGGAAAAACAAGGTGTACAGAGTTGCTTATTGGTTACAATCTGAGGAGTATGATGATGTTACTGATTATGATATTCCAATGTACCAGCTAGCAGCTGATCTTCTCCATAAGGACTTGGTCTATTGCTAGAAATTGTAATTTATTTACCTATCTGTTACGGACTTACAGCATATTATACAATAATATTAAAGTTCTGATCCTGAGAATATCACATTTTTGAATTTTCAAGGCAGTCTGGGTGTTTATTACTATTTCCATCACAATGGTCAATTTTGTAATTATCTACAATTAGTTAACTAACTAATTATATGCTTTAATTTCAGGTCATCCAAGTAAGATGTTTCAGATTTGTTTCAGAATGCTTCAATCTATAATAACTGAAAATTTCATTCAGTTCTCTTAATTTTTAAGAAAGTTATGGGCTTTTGACTGGCCTCGATCACAGCTTTTGTGTTAAGTCAATGGAAAAGCAATAGGGAACAAGATGCTAATTTCCAAGTCTGAAGAAGGGTTTCGGCCCGAAACATTGCCTATTTCCTTTGGTCCAGAGATGCTTTAGTCTTTTCATTTCTGTCCATTGTCCAAACACCTGTCTATACAAAACCCCCTTCTCTTGTATTCACCGATCCCTTGCCAGGCTTTGGCCTGCCTCTCCTCTCTCTCCAATCTGTAGTGCCACCTATCCATGTACGTCAAAGATGGATTCTTCACTCTTTTTTCATATGTTGCCTTTTGCTCAATATATTGTTATCAGATCATACAAAAGCTGCTTTGATCTGAAGAGTTCAAGTGCAAGTTAACTGATAGTAGGTGCAGTTGGAAGTCCTGCTGCAACAGATTCCAGCCTATTACTATGGCAAGTGGATGTTTAGATGTAACATTTCCCTTGTTATGCAAAAGAAACTTATGTTTCAAGATTCCAAGAGTTCTTTAAGTGGGACTTGCATCTATCAATGATACCTCCAGTAAAAAGCCCTATATAACTATGAACTTTAAACAAAAACAACAAAAAGGACAGCAGATGTTAGAAAACAGAAGAACAGAATAAAAACAGAAAATGCTGGTAACACTCAGCAGGCCAGGCAGCATCTGTGGGGACAGAAACAGTAAAAGTTTCAGGTCGACAATTAAGGGTCACGAAACTGAAACTTCATTTAACTCCATTTCTCTTTCCACAGATGCTGCCTGGCCTATTAAGTGATTCCAGAGTATTGGTTTTATCATTACTACTGTAGAATCTTCACTGATGCAATTCATTGAAGATTGTTGAGAACATTTTGATAAACACTGAATTTTGTCTGATTGATCAATATATAGCTTCCAAGATGTTGCCCAACCCAGGCGACTATTAGCGTGCTAGCCAGAGAAGCAAATCTACAATCACATATTACAATTGCTCCACATTCTTGAATCTCTACTCCTTTATCATGTATCTGTACACTGTAAATGGCTTGATCGTAAGCATGTTTTGTCTTTCTGCTGACTGGCGGTGCTGGCTCGAAGGGCCGAATGGCCTAGTCCTGCACCTATTGTCTATTGTCTATTAACTGGTCAACACACAACAAAAGCTTTTCACTGTACCTCGGTGCACGTGACAATAAACTAAACTGACTGATAATGATAATTGATTTAATACTTAGAACAAGACATTTTACAAATGTTATTATTAATTAAATTTGTAATTATATAAGCTTTTATTAGTGCAATGCACAGTAATAAGAATTTTTAAATGTTTTTCCAAAGATAAATTAATGCCCAAGATCTCTTGATTGGTGTGAAAATATTTACTAAATAGGGAAAGGGAGAATGAAATAATTTTGCAAAATTGGTGTGTAGGTTCCTACGAATACAAACAATGAGCATTGCTCTTGCAACTGTTTTGCTCTAGAATACCTGTTAAGTCTAATTGCCAAGTGACATCATGCTTCAGTTGCATTTATCCTTGCTATGCTCGAACCTGTGGCATAATTATGGAAAGAGTTCAAACTAAATCGGGGCCGCATGTGGCAGCAATTTAGTAATACAGTTGGGCCTCATTGGCGGACACATCCATGAATCATCCAATTTAGTGTTCTTGGGTCAGTATGAGAATGTAAAAGTGCCAGAAGTAACCACAGTTTTCAACGTCACCCCACCCCAACTCGCCATTGTCACGTCTAATGGCATTTTGAAGATTTCATTGTCTTGATTTATTATCTTGTTTATTGGACTATTGCAGATTTCTAGTGGTCCAATTTTGTTCTCCTTTTATCTGTTCAATATTCTACAAATTTTCATGTGTGTCTTCCAGGGCATTTTGAAAACAAAGTTGTTTAGGAGGTTATGTTGTAAAACTACTTGCTTATTAGCCAACATGTATCTGCACAGTAAATCTCAGACTCTCCCGCCTTAAGGGAAATCCTCATGAAAGATTATGGGAGAGTAGGATGTTGATTGAAATCTGTAATACTGAGAGGGAAATGAAAAACAGAATATAACTATAATTTCATCAGAGTTGTCCCAACCGCACATCATATAGTTCTTAGCACATCATTATAACTACATCCCCATCACAACTTAAAACTTTCCTAAGAGGCTGCTGGTGTCACATGTCATGACACCTCATTAGCAAGGTAATGAGATGTCATGGTCTCTGGGTGATTATAAAGTGTCCTATGTTCCAACCAGAACAATAATTTATTACAGTGATGGATGGTTACAAATGACAGGCAGTTCAGACATCTTTAACTTCTTTCTCTGTTGCTTACACTAGATTTTATTTTCACACGTTCGTTGCACATATGCTCAGTACCTTTCATCGCTCTGGTTTTATGTCTTCAGCCCTGTTGTAGATATTCTATCTGTTGTTTACTTTTTGTAACATGTTTTTTGTGGAGCCATAAACAGAACCAATTTTCCCCATGGTGTCCTTTGCTGCAGCATTCTTAAACAAGTTAGCTAGTTAACCTCCTACCTACTGGTAGGCTATGTATCTTCCGTTGTTATTTGGCCACTCCTAAAGTTCCATCTAGCAAAATGCTAAAGAACTACACACTCGAACGATAGATGTAGAAGCAGTAAGAGGCAGAATTTGTATTTGGTATCTATGGATCAGGCATTATTGAACATGTGCGGTTTATAAAATCTGTTTTTGACTGCGCAGAAGTGTTTTCTCAGTCACCCAAATGCCAGTATTAATCTGATGAACAATTTCCTCATCACTACTGAGTGCAGCACAACTTTGTAAAAAAAACACTCATTCCAACAAAATGCTACATTGCATTAAAATCTTAGTTAAAAAATAAATAATTAAAATGTTCTGCATGGTGACAGATTAATAGAGTGATACAGTGTGGAAACAGGCCCTTTGGCCCACCTTGTCCACACCGGCCAACATGTTCCCGCTACACTAGTCCCACTTGCCTGCATTTGGCCATATCCCTCCAAACCTGTCCTATCCATGTACCTGTCTAACTGTTTCTAAAACATTGGGATAGTCCCTGCCTCAACTACCTCCTCTGGCAGCTTGTTCTAAACACCCACCACCCTTTGTGTGAAAAAGTAGCTGGTCTATTAGTGGCCCACACAGTTTGCTGCAGCAGCAATGTTAATCCTGCTTTGTACAGATGTTGATGTTTCTGATGCATGTCTAGTTGTCTTTCAACGTTGTACATATGTGTATTCTGTGGATGCAGGTCTGCGACATCATCTCATGGTGCAAGCACAGAAGAGCTGATGGCATTTAATGATGGCATTTTCAACTGTAAACCTAATGGGTGATATATATATTTTTTTAAGTTCTATGACTGAATACTGATATCAATGACGCAATTCCCAGCTATTGGGTGAATGGGGATGGGAACCCAGTCCCGAGGAAGTCAGGGGTTATGGAGCAAAGGCAAGAGGATGTGGTTGAGAGGGAAAGGTAGATCAGCCATGATAGAATGGCAGAGCAGACGATGGGCCAAATGGCCTAATTCTTATGAACTTATGAACTAATGAAATTTCAGTGCAGCAGCACAGCCTTCAGCTGACTGTGGAAAGTGTTTAAAGATGAAGACTTCGGACCCGGCTCAAGATTGATTGTCTACCAGGCAACTGTGATCTCACCTTCCTATTCGCTTCGGAGATTGGTCTACCTACAGCAGATGTCGGAAAGAACTCGAGAGATATCACTCATGCTG
Source organism: Malacoraja senta (assembly GCA_038087875.1). Lineage (NCBI taxonomy): Eukaryota > Metazoa > Chordata > Chondrichthyes > Rajiformes > Rajidae > Malacoraja > Malacoraja senta. The sequence continues at coordinate 322,927 of JAXLNO010005206.1, read as the reverse complement.
TCTCCACAAAATTCTCCAGAATCACGGCCAGGATTGTACTGCCTGGGGTGGTGGTGAAGGCAGATACAATAGTGGCATTTAAGAGACTTTCGGATGTGCATGGCTATGCAGGGAATGGAGTAATATGGATTATGTGCAAGCAGATAAGTAGTTGGTCTTGGCATCATGTTTGGCATGTTTGACATTGTGGGCTGAAAGGCCTGTTCCTGTGTTGTACTGTTTTAGGTTAGAAAGTGAACTAGCATCAGTGTCCTCTCCCAGGCCAATGTCCCCAGCAATGAGATCTTATTACTCTTTGTCACTCTGCTAGAAATGTCACACTGGTCACATGCCTGACACCAAATTCCTGAAATTAATACTCTAGTTTAAGTTCCATCATGTGAAAGGGTTATCAGGTGGAAACAGGCAAAGCTTCAAAAATGTTCTGAAACTGTGCTTGGAAATGCCATGTACCTTAGAACATCTGGGCATCCCTGAGTCACGCATCTTCAATGGCGCTGAGAACCTTGAGTCCATGCGTCAGGATTACACATCCGCCCAACGTAAATGTAGGAAGGAGTGAGTAAACAACGTCCAAAACTCGACACCTTCACCTTGCCAAACGTGTTCCAGCCCACAAAAATCAAAGCATTGATAGAACTCAGCAGGACCAGCAACATCATGGTGGCAAAAGCTGTAAATTGGTGTGTCAAGGCCCTGCTGCAGTTCTAAGAAGGAAGAGGAAAGATTGCCATAGTAGTTTGAAGAGAGTGGGGGAAGATGGCTGGGATAGAAGCCAGTGGGCAATAGGTGGAACCAAATGGGGTGAAGATGATGGCAGATGGAGCCACGTGGGAAGGGTAGGGACAGCAATTTGAAATGACATGCACAAAATGGCCGGCGCAGACAGTGTCCACATGATCTGGTCTCCACTGTATTTGTGAAACCAAGCATGGACAAGACGCTTGGACATGGTATGAATATTGACCTCTAACTTCGCTCTCTCTCCATCCCTCCCCTACCCAAGTGGTGCCAGCTTCAAAGTCATCTCCTTGAGTCTCCTTTCCTGTAACTCGTTCTCACCTAACACACAGCTAACAATGGCCTGTTTCCTTTATCATTGTTAATTTTTTGAATATCTTTACATATCTCTCTACATCACCGTCGATTCCTCTCGTTTCCCTTTGCCCTGACTCTCAGACTGAAGAAGGGTCTCTACCCTAAACATCATCTATTCCTTTTCTCCAGAGATGCCCGTCCCGCTGAACTGCTCCAGCTTTTTGCGTCTATCTTCATTATAGACATGATAGACTAATATCATTGCCATCTCATGGCTTCTGGTTGTAAGTCATTTTAACTATCAAGCCCACTCCCACTCCCACACCGCTGTGTATGTCCTCTACACTGTTATGGAAAGGACAAACGCAAATTGGAAGAACAACATCTCATAGTCCATTTGTGAAACATTCAACCCAATGGTATGAACTCTGAATTTTTCAATTCCAGGTAATCCATTTCCTAGATGCTGAGGCGGTAATAAAGAATAATAATATTTCTGGCAGCAGGGTCAGAAATAGAATCAGAAAATTTGTAAGATTATGTCGTGGGCATAGAAGTCAATCTGAACATTGAGATGGTATGTTAAAAGGTGATGTGGCAGATGGCTGAAGTTAAAGAAAGAAGGGGTCAGGGGAAGGAAAGAGTTGACAAAATCTCCTGCCTTCTCCCCATAACCTCTGACACCTGTACTAATCAAAAATCTATCCCTCTCTGCCTTAAAAATATCCACGGACTTGGCCTCCACAGCCTTCTGTGGCAAAGAATTCCACAGATTCACCACCCTCTGACTACAGAAATGTCTCCTTCCTAAAAGAACATCCTTTAATGCTGGGCTATGACCTCTAGTCCTAGACTCTCCCACTCGTGGAAATATCCTCTCCATATCCACTCTATCCAAGTCTTTCCCTATTCAGTAAATTTCAATGAGACCCCCCCTCATTCTTCTAAACTCCAGCGAGTATAGGCCCAGTGGGGTCAAACGCTCATCATAGGTTAACCCACTCATTCCTGGAGAGTGAGAAAGACAGGGTAGAATGTTAGAATGTGATTTTTGTGGTTTCTAGTATGTATGATCTTGGAGTGACAAATAGTTCCAGCAGGGGATAGTGTGGACCAATAAAGCAGCAGGTTCAATTATATCCAGGTCAGAGATAAAATCTCCATGGATATTTGTGCCCTGATCTTGAGAGAGGCTATGTAACTGAACAAGGCCAGTAGACTGAAAGTTTAACTGAGGATAAGGACATCAAAATTCTCAGAAAGCTCAAAGCCGTCTTGCATTTAAAATAATTTTGATTACACATGTATTTAATCAGTTACCACAATGCAGCAGTTATACTTGACTTTTGTAGACTCGTCAATCAGTAGTAGTTTACATAACCAGATATACCTGAGTACATTCAAGGGAATTTGGCCTGGATGAACGGATGGTCTGCCGTAATGTTAAAGGATGAAGCACATTCCTTCGAATGAATGAACAAAGTGTTTGTGCAACCCTCCCCAGTTCCTAGTACAGGGTCTTTCAAAAACTATCACGACTTCCAAGAATATACTGACCACATGAAAGAACAAAGGGTGGGTTGAATGTGATGTTATGATGACAAATGATCTTGAGTACTCAGAAGAAATAGATTTAAGTTACCTAATCCATGTTCAAATAAGGCTACTATATTACAGCATGTATTGCTTTCCTTCATTTGAACTGCAAATAAGATATTTTTTTAATAAAACACAAGGAATTTGTACATTCAAAGGAAGATTAACAAACCTTGGCATGAGACACAGCCAGCTAGTAAGGATCGTGAAAGGTTTGTTTCAAGAAAACATAATTGTGTGCCAGAAGGCATGGAAGAGTGTAAAACGGAGCCAGGTCAACTAAGGACACAGCTCGCTGGCTCCAGCATGTTTCTATAGCATCAAATCAAGTAACTGGAATGATTACTTGTTCATTTGTCCAAGAAAGTAAAACTAATGAAAGAGGGATTCAGCTGCGCTAAATAAGCAACTCTTCCATGCACCTGACAAGCCAATGGGTGCAAAACTGCTCAGGTATAACATGTCTCAGTCATTCCATTTCTGTGCTGAATAATTTAAGGTCATGGTGATACAGTGATACAGATACATGAAGATACTCTCTTCAAATTTCCGATAAACCAGATTATGCTGAAATTACAATTCCAAATCCACACTGAAAACGTTAAATGGTAGGAACTAAGGCCAGCATTAGCTGTTTTACTTCAAGATTATAGATGCAGAGCAGATGCGATGGCAATGTTTAAGAGGCATTTAGACATGAGTGGGCAGGGAATGAAGGGATTTTGACCACATGCAAGCAGATGTGCAGTTTAAATTAGCATTACGGTTGGCGCAGATATTGTGTTTCCCCGTTCTACGTTGGTTCCCATTCAATGTTTCTGCTTACCAACCGCAAGGCAGGACACTAATTAAAAGCTTTTATGGAACTGAACATCTCACTGACATAACTGGGAAAGAATTCAAGGCAGGGTAACATTCCCACGCCAGTACAATCTGAATCATTCACTTCCCACACAGAAGCTCACTCATTTGCTGAAGCTGATGAGGAAGGCTGATGCTAAATTTCAAAGGACAGGCACAGAAGGGACAGAGCGTGATTCCTTCATTACAGCTAGTGCTTCAGCAGAACTTCACTGGTTGAAGAGTGCTAGGGATGCCCTACATAGTGAATATAAATGAACAAAACTCTCCTCAAAGAGTCGAATATACAAGAATAGAAGCACTGAAGCAAGAATATACAAGAACAGAAGCCTGAAGCAAGTATTACAGTTTTCTTGCGACCAGCTGTGATAAAGGAAACGTATTCTTTTACTTACTAGCTTCCTTTTTGACTTTATCCATTTCTGTCATCAATGCAACCTCCCGATCCATGATGCTGTAATGTTAAAGAGAACGATGTCAGAACTCTCTTCAAATTATATTCATTCTATATGTTGTGGAATTGGAACCAAGTGTTCTCTCAGCAGATAGTCACAAAGTGCTGGAGTAACTCAGCCGGTTAGGCAGCATATCCGGACAAAAAGCATGGTTGCTGTTTCAGGTTGGAACCCTTCTACAGACTGAGTCTGACTCTCCTGAGTCCTGCTGCTTCCCTTCTCCTGAGGGAACCTTGGCAATGATTCCACTGGGCTTTCCCTCTCTTTTAACCAGGTTACCCCGACTACCCCAAACCCCTACACTACTCCTCACCCTCCTCCTCTCTGAACCCCCATCATCCCCCCACAATACCTCACCTCACCTCTGTCCACGCTCCTGCCCCCCTCTGATGTAATCCTCAACCTTGTCATGGTTGCAACCATACAGACTCTTCCGATAATTAACGATCTGCCTTCAATAGAGGCCTCACCTTTGTATCCCTCTGTCCCCATCTCAATGGGTTCGGGCCGGCCATGACATACAACCTTTCTTCCATCGCCTCTGACTCCATGCCTTTTCTCTGGGAAGGAGTCCTTGTGAGGACCCTTCCTACCAGCTCTCCTCCGCATGGACTCTCATGGGTGGCCTTCTACCCTCTTTACACCTTTTCATATCACAGTCTGAAGAATGCTTCCAGCCAGAATGGCACCCATTCTTTTTCTCCAGAGATGCAGCCTGACCCGCTGAGTCCAGCACTTGGTGTCTATCTTCAGTATCAACCAGCATCTGCCCTTCCTTCTTACGCATATTCTTTCAGCAGGCTGCATAGTGTTTTAAAATCTGCTATCTAATGTAAATTTTGTTTCTAATGGGTCTGTCCAACTTAGGCGACTTTTTAGGCGACTGCAGGAGACTTTTCAGTTGCCACATGGTGGCCACATGTTCGCGGGTGGTTGCCAGGGAGTCACTTCATGGTCGTGAGGAGTTCCCGCATTCTGGGAACCAGTCGCGGCCTCATTATGGTCACAGTGAATTTTTCAACATGTTGAAAAATTTGCGGCGACTAGAATGAAGCCGCCATGGAGAGTAGCGAGAATTCTCGTGCCATAGGTGGGTCGCCAGGAGGTCCTAGTGGGTTGCCAGGAGGTCGAAGGTTCTCGTAGGTTCTCGTAGGTTGTAGCCGGTGCTGACCGGTGAATGCTATATAAATAAAATCTATTATTATTATTATTATTATAGGTCATGAATTTGGTCTATCAGAGTAGATTGGCAATAACTGCAATTTATGTTAATAGCAGTACATATTGCATCTATGTGCACCATTGGCCAAGAGTGAATGTTTTGGTTGATAGATGGATGTAAATCAAGTGGGTTGCTTTGTGCTGCATTGTGTTAAGTTGTTTGAGAGTGTTGACACTGCACGAGGAAGCACACAGGATAGGGTGGATGTGAGATGGCATTTTACAAGTGATGACTTACTTAGACTTAGTTCCTCCACACTGTTGAGTGCATTGGACAGCAAGCTTTGGCCATTCTGTTCGGTTATGTGCGACGTCTTCCACCCTCGATAGGTTAGCGTCCCGGGCTTCCAAATCCTACCAGAATGTTCGCCTCCATGTGAGTTTTGGTCGGCCTCTTTTCCTTCTTCCGTCAGCTTGCCATGTCATTGCTATCTTAGGTGCACGTTCTGGTGACATTCTGAGTACATGTCCTGCAGATTTCATCCTGCGTCCCTCTATGTCCTGGCTGAGGCTTTGTTGCAGTTTCCCGGTAGATCTCCTCGTTTGTGATGTGGTCTCTGTAGCTAGTCTTCAGGATCCTCCTCAAGCAGCGTTGTTGGGATGCATCCAATTCGGAATGACCCAGGGAATATAAGCTCCAACACTTTCAAGCACTGCCATGGGGATGTGTAGGAAGGAACAGCAGATGCTGGTTTAAACCGTAGGTAGACACAGAATGCTGGAGTAACTCCAGGCAGCATCTCTGGAGAGAAGGAATGAATCTGAAGACGGGTCTTGACCCGAAACGTCACCCATTCCTTCTCTGCAGAGATGCTGTCTGTCCCGCTGAGTTACCCCAGCATTTTGTGTCTAACTGCCATGGAGATCTTGAGGGTGGGGGTTGGTTAAGGGGGGAAGAAAATATGTCAACTCAAAAAAAATCTACTGCCCAACTGTTGAAAGTTGGCATAACCTAACACAGATCAACTTTGCGCATATTTCTGGATATCTTAATACTGCACGAAAACTTTGCTTCTAACGTCCTGGCAAGACTGTCACTTGTCCTGGTGACATTTCAACAAATTTAAACTGCTGCAAGTGACAACAGTGGAAGTGCAAGCCACAACTCATCAGCAGTGAGCTTTTCATTCTCACTGTTGTGGAAAATGACACTTCTTGTCTCGTCACAGAACAACCCAGTTTTACCAACCATCTGAAACCTTGCCATTTAAAGGGCTGACGTGTAGCTAGCATTCTTTGCCCGCTTATCTAGTTAAGATAAGTGAATTTGAAAGTTCCATTGCATGGATTCCACTATCACCCCATGATTTTCCCTTGCACCCATGACCACATTCACTGTTGAAAATCTCAACCACATCTCACAGCTTTTGCAGACTGCGACCTCCACTCAGTCCGCCGAAACCTTCCTGATCTCCCGGTGGCCAAACACTTTAACTCCCCCTCCCATTCCCACACTGCCCTTTCTGTCCTGTGCCTCCTCCACTGTCAGAGTGAGGCCCAGCACAAATTGGAGGAACAGCACCTCATATTTAGCTTGGGCAGCTTACACCCCAGCGGTATGAATATCGATTTCTCTAACTTCAAGTAACCTTTGCATTCTCTCTCTCTCCATCCCTCCCCCTTCCTAGTTCTCCCACCAGTCTGACTGTCCTCCTAATTATATTTTATCTCTGTAAAAAAAAGTTTGAAGAAGGGTCTCGACCCGTAAAGTCACCCAATCCTTTTTTTTCAGAGATGCTGCCTGTCCTGCTGAATAACTCCAGCTCATTGTGTCTGTCTTTGCTATTTAATGGCGGTGGCTGCATTCCACAAAGTTGACTAACACATTCCCCTCTCATCTGCAGGACAAGGTGACAGCAGGAACAGAGCAGGACCAGAGAGAGGGACAAAGGTAATGCGGGCAGATCCTAATCCCCACCAAAGGGGCAACAACACAGCGGCACGGTGACGCACGGTAGAGTTGCAGCCTCACATCGCCAGAGACCCGGGTTCTATCCTGACTACGGGTGCTGTCTGTACGGACTTTGTACATTCTCCCCGTGACCTGCGTGGGTTTTCTCCCGGTGCTCCGGTTTCCTCTCACAGTCCAAAGACGTGCGAGTTTGTAGGTTAATTGACTTGGGTACAATTGTAAATTGTCCTTAGTGTGTGTGGGATGGTGCTAGTGTGCGGGGATCGCTGGTTGGCACAGACTCGATGGGCCGAATGGCCTGTTTCCGTGCTCTATCTCTAAACTAAACTAAACTAAACTAAACTGAATATATCAATTCCAGTGGCCAAGAGCGGAGGAGAGCCTGATGATGATGGTATCCTCATTACTAATCCTCTGTTCTCCCCCTCAACCTGCAGTCTGTTGATTTATGGCCCTGTCCCATGGTACGAGTTCATTCCAACAGCTCTCCCGAGTTTAAAAAAAATCAAACTCGTGGTAAGCACGGAGAATGAACGTAGCGGGTACGTCGGAGATCGGGGACGTCTCTTAGCGGCTCGTAACGCTAACGGCAGGTACTCGGGAAGACTCGCTAACGGCAGGTAAGCTCGGGAAGACTCGTGAAGATTTTTCAACATGTTGAAAAATGTCCACGAGAGCCCCGAGTACCGACGAATGGCCATTACCGTAAATCTCCGAGTTCACATCAGGGCAAACTCGGGAGAGCTCTTGGAATGAACTCGTACCGTGGGACAGGGCCATTACAAGTTGCAAATGCACTTATGCATCTCTTACTTTGCTGTCCAACCTAATCTTCGCACTCGCCTTGTATTGCAATTTGGCCTGGGCATCTGAGGATACAGTGGCAAGGAAGTCTCATTGACATTCCATTTCGCACTTGGAGCTATGATTACCTGAGCAATTCAGGCAACGGAAAATGTCTCTTACGGAATTTGTAAACTGCCACCAAAAAAATTGGAGTATGAAATAGAAATTCACTCTAATGAAATTTACGGGAAAAAAATCCAGAATTATATATTTTCCAACTCACTTCTTGAGGCAGGCATGGTTGATGTTTTTTGTGTCACTAATTCTTTAATGTGGAGCTCAGCAGGCTAAGGTACAATGACCATGAAAGATCATACATCAGTCCTGCTGCAGAGGAATCAGACCAGGGCTTTGACTGAGTGACCTTCTGAGGGTGATGTCCAATAACATGCTCGGCATGTTGGAAGACATCCACAAGGCCTGCATGCAAAATCAAGGAGGAATCTGGCAGCAATTTCATACAGTGCTTCATCCAGAATTCCTCTACCACCCTCCTACAATAGGGGCAATTTACATTAAATTCAGCGTTCTAGTAACAAGCATAATTTGGACAAATGTGAATTTGAGCAGTGTGAATTTGCTAAAAATGTAACCATCTCCCCATAACCAACTTCCATCCGGCACTCAAATACACCTGGACCATTTCCGACACTTCCCTACCATTCCTTGACCTCACTATCTCCATCGCAGGTGATAGACTTCTGACCAACATTCACTATAAACCTACTGACTCCCATGGCTATCTGGACTACACTTCTTCCCACCCTGCTTCCTGTAAGGACTCCATCCCCTACTCCCAATTCCTCCGTCTACACCACATCTGCTCCTAGGATGAGGCGTTCCATACCAGGGCATCTGAAATGGCCTCATCCTTCAGGGAACGGGGGTTCCCCTCCTCCACCATAGATGAGGCGATCACCAGGGTCTCTTCCATACCCCGCAACACCGCTCTCTCTCTCCCCATCCCCCCACTCGCAACAATGGCAGAGTCCCCCTAGTCCTCACCTTTCACCCCACCAGCCGTCACATACAACAAGTAATCCTCCGTCAGTTTCGCCACCTCCAACGTGACCCCACCACTCGCCACATCTTCCCATTTCCCCCATGTCTGCCTTCCGCAAAGACCGCTCCCTCCGTAACTCCCTTGTCAATTCTTCCCTTCCCTCCCGTACTACCCCCTCCCCGAGCACTTTCCCTTGCAACTGCAAAAGATGCTACACTTGTCGCTTTACCTCCCCCCTCGACTCCATTCAAGGACCCAAGCAGTCATTCCAGGTGAGACAGAGGTTCACCTGTATCTCCTCCAACCTCATCTATTGCAACCACTGCTCTAGATGTCAGCTGATCTACATCGGTGAGACCAAGCGGAGGCTTGGCGATCGTTTTGCCGAACACTTCCGCTCGGTCTGCAATAACCAACCTGACCTCCCGGTGGCTCAGCACTTCAACTCCCCCTCCCATTCCGTATCCGAGCTCTCTGTCCTGGGTCTCCTCCATGGCCAGAGCGAGCAACACCAGAAATTGGAGGAACAGCACCTCATATTCCGCTTGGGGAGTCTGCATCCTGGGGGCATGAACATTGAATTCTCCCGATTTTGCTAGCCCTTGCTGTCTCCTCCCCTTCCCATCTCTCCCTCAGATTCGAGCTCCTCCTCCTCCTTTTTCCTCTCCCCCCCCACCCCCTATCAGTCTGAAGAAGGGTTTCAGCCCGAAACGTTGCCTATTTCCTTCGCTCCATAGATGCTGCTGCACCCGCTGAGTTTCTCCAGCATTTTTGTGTACCTCCCCATAACTCTTATGGTTTTGAAAGGCGATAAGGCCCTGAAATTCATAGGACCGTTGCACCTCAGCTCCAAATTCTGCAAAGTCTTTAGCAGAGTGATCAGATGTTATAGGAATGAAACCCATTAATTACTTTTACAAATTTGGAGACAACCCCTGATTAATTTTCATCATATCACCTTTGCATGACAAAGATAAGCTTGTAAACGGAATGGCTTTTACTATGTGACACCAAATTGGAAGAAGGGTCTCGACCTGAAACGTCACCCATTCCTTCTCTCCAGAGATGCTGCCTGTCCTGCTGAGTTAAGGGCCTGTCCCACTTGGCCGTCATTTACACGACAGGCCGGTAGTGATTGACGCGTGACAGTCGCGCGCGTCATCACCCGTCATCATGCGCCTTTAAATATTTTATCTGCTCTGCAAGTACACTTAGTCAGTGTATTGACATCATTTGTTAAGTGAAACATTGATAAAATTATTGTTTGCTGGAAAAATTCATTTAATTTTAAACTTTCTGAAATACTCCCAACAAACACAAAATTGTATTCCATTATAGCAGTTTGAGGGTTTGAACCCAGCTTAAGAATTAGTTTGCAAATTATTTTTTAAATGGTGTTAGTAAAATTGTTGGTGGTTATTAAAAAAAAAACTAATTTGGTTACTAGTGTTCTTTTAGGATATAAAATCTGCAATCCTTACCTGGATGTTAACTTTTGAAACATCTTTAACTAAGGATGTTTCAAAAATACTTATTAAGGTGTTACTCTGAAGGCATTACTCTGAAAGCATTGATGCTTACGTCGTAATTATTTTCTCATTGTGGCCGACTGCGTATGGGCGGCAAGCGGTGACGTAATCACGCGCACACGATACGTCACGACGGAGGCGCGTGAAGATTTTGTGCCCTACAAAATCTCAGCGCGCCGCGCGATACAACACTACCGTTGGGTAGTGTCTACAACACTACCCAGCGGCCTACCGTTTACTGTATAGGTCCTGCCCTTGTTCGACGTCACAAAATGCAACACCTCACACTTCTCTGTATTAAATTCCATCAACCATTCCTCTGCCCACCTGGCCAATCGTTCCAGAAACTGCTGCAATCTTTCACAACCATCTTCACTATCTGCAAAACCACTCACTTTTGTATCATCAGCAAACTTGCTAATCTTGCTCTGTTCTATGACGTTTCACAGAGTGCTGGAGTAACACAGCAGGTCAGGCTGAGTATAGAGGTTGGAAGGTCATGTTGCAGTTGCATAAGAAGGTGGTGAGGCCGCATTCAGAGTATTGTATTCAGTTCTGGGCACCATGTTATAGGGAAGATGTCATCAAACTGGAAAGGGTACAGTGAAGATTTACGAGGATGTTGCCAGGAATAGAGGGTCAGAGCTATAGGGAGAGGTTGAGTAGGCTGGGACTCTATTTCATGGAGCACAGGAGGATGCGGGATGATCTAATAGAGGTGTATAAAATCATGATTTGAATAGATATGGTTGAGCCTTTTGCCCAGAGTAGGTGAATTGAGGGGCAGAGGACATAAGTTTAAGGTGAAGGGGAAAAGATTTAATAAGAATCTGAGTAGTATCTTTTTCACACAAAGGGTGGTAGATGTATGGAACAAGCTGCCAGAGGAGGTAGTTGAGGCAGGGACTATTGCAACGCTTAAGAAACAGTTGGACAGGTACATGGATAGGACAGGTTTGGAGGGATATGGATCAAATGTGGGCAGGTGGGAGTAGTGTAGATGGGACATGCTGGGCTGAAGGGCCTGTTTCCACACTGTAGCACTCTATGACTCTATCTTTCCCTCTCAAACCCATTCTCCTGCCTTTTCCCCATTACTTCTGACACCCGTATCAATCAAGAATCTATCAATCTCCTCCTGAAAAACATCCATTGACTTGGCCTCCACAGCTGTCTGTGGCAATGAATTCCACAGTTCACCACCCTCTGACTTAAGAAATTCCTGCTCATCTCCTTCCTAAAGGAACATCCTTTAATTCTGAGGGTGTGGCCACTGGTCCTAAACTCTCCCACTAGTGGAAACATCCTCTCCACATCCACTCCATCCAGGCTTTTATCAGGCTGTGACAGACTGCAACAGCTTCACACTGTGTCCCAAAGCTCGTGTCCTGTCCTGCATCACCCAAGGCAGCAGAGACGTTATAGGAGAGGGCAAGCACCATCACAAAGTAGCTCACGATGGTTTGGGTAACATTCAGGAATGTCAATACACGTCACATCATGAATATTACTGAAGAAGGGTCTTGACCAAAAATATAATCTATACCTTTTCTCTAGAGATGCTGCCTGACCCACTGATTTACTCCAGCACTCTGTGAAATGTAACCTATCCATGTTCTCCAGAGATGCTGCCTGACCCACAGAGTTACTCCAGCACTTTGTGTCTATTTTCCCTTCACCCATCTGCCCAAGCCACGCTCCCCCCTCCATTCCTATGTTCCTTTCCACCCATAAACCTCTCTCTGCCTTTACATTTCACTCCTCCTTCAAATTTGCTCTACTTATCTACATGCATGTTTCTTCTTAACCTTTTTGAGTCATAGAGTGATGCAGTGTGGAAACAGGCCCTTCAGCCCAACTTGCCCACACCGACCAACATGTCCCATCTACACTAGTCCCACTCACACACGTTTGGCCCATATCCATCTAAACCTGTCCTATCCATGTACGTGTCCAAATGTCTCTTAAACATTAGGATAGTCCCAGCCTTAACTACCTACTCTGGCAGCTCGTTCCATACACCCATCACCCTTTGTGGGGAAAAAGCTACCTCTCAGATTCCTGATCATTTCTGAAATATTGGTCATAAATCTGGTGCAAAAATGCTCCAAAATAACTCAGAATGCACCAGAGAGCATCTAAAACCCCAGAGCTTCCAGGGCCCTTAAGCGGGACACACATTATTTTACATAAACATTTTTGTAATCCTGTCATGCCACCCCCCTTTTTGAAAAGTTTCGTACGGACCTGTATCTCAAGCAGTCTCTTGGAGTTACTTCTGCCCACCTACTCTGACTGAAAGAGCCTGTTATCTGAATGGGTAAACACTGCCTGACCAAAGTTTTTCATGTAGCCGGTGCTGGGAATACCTAGCTTGCTTTTCTTATAATTTTCATTCTATTTATAAACTAAACAACAGATTTCATCAATAAAGTTAATAATGACCTCCACAAATGCTAGTTTTCAACAGAACTCACCATTCATTACTACTCTGACAAGATTATACTCCTTTATGAGGAAAACTGTTATTTTAAATATTTCTCTATTAGAATTTTTAAAGCGGTGTAGATTCCATTTCATCACTGTATACCATTGATCATTCCACATCATGATTCAGCACCTGAAAAAATATTCTTTTAACCTCTCTCTTTGTCTTTTCAGCAATATCTTCAATATCATTCTCCATAAATCCTCAGAGTACATTGTCTACAGATAGTGTAGGGAAAACATCTATATTACTAAAAGTAAGATCTTGACCGCTTTTGACTCACTGCGATGTGATTTCCGAGAGAACGCCGGCACTTACGGCCATCATTTTTGGCCACCTCGCTCAGAGCCCTCCTCCGCCGGATTGGACTGGAGAATTTTTCCCATCAATGAAAAATCAGAGAGATATTAATGTTTTAGAAAATTTCACCATTCTCTCTGCTGCCCCCGCTGGCGGCAGGGGGGAGGGACTATAAAACCCGGAAGTGTCGTGGCTCGCTCAGTCTCTTCCAGACGGAGGAAGCGAGAGGGTCATAGCTCTCTGAGCTGCGAATAACACTGAACTGAAGTCTACTCCACGGTGAGCCCCCGGGATATAGTTTTCAGCAAATGTGTTTGTTGTTTGCAAATTGTTTGCCAAATTAGGTTGGCTTTTTAAAGGGCTTTCAGCAAATGTGTTTTGTTGGCTTACAAAGTGTTTTTGTCCAATTGGCTTGGCTTTTAAAGGGCTTGCTTGCAACAGTTTTCGGATGGATAAAGCGTGAATAAACATTTTATTAGATCAGGACTGTGTTTAATTTCAAAATTGGTGCTCATTCTGTGATTTTTGCTTAGTTGCAAGATGGCGCCGATGACGTCATTTGCAGTTAGCGGCATGCTGGCGCTGAGTGCATCATTTCCGGTTCGTGGCAAGAAGCGAGAGGGTGACGTCAAGAGGCGCCGTTGAATAATTCAAGAGAGCTGACTGCTCTGTCTATGGTGTTTGTTGGATGTTATTTAAAGCATGTTTTTGCTTCAGCAGCAACAGCCTCTACAGGAGGCTTTAAACATTTGTTTTACACACTGTATATTCAACACGTTTTGAAGTTACTTGGCATTTTAGTATGGGGTGAGTGTGTGTGAGGGAATGAGTGTGTGTGTGTGTGTGTGTGTGTGTGTGTGTGTGTGTGTGTGTGTGTGTGTGTGTGTGTGTGTGTGTGTGTGTGTGTGTGTGTGTGTGTGTGTGTGTGTGTGTGTGTGTGTGTGAATGAGTGTGTGTGTGTGTGTGTGTGTGTGTGTGTGTGTGTGTGTGTGTGTGTGTGTGTGTGTGTGAGTGTCTGTGTGAGGTGGAGGGTGTGTGTGATCAACAAATAACAAATAGTATGAACTAGCACAACAGAAAGCCTCCTCCCCCCCCCGCACCCCACTGGCCAGCAATATTGGAATTGGTGAAGAGGTGGAATATTGTGTTGGGTGACAAGCCCTCCCGTGTGATGCTGGGACCCAACGGGTCCCACTTAGTCTAGTACTTCATAAAGATTGCTAGCTGCCCTCATTGAGAGAAATAAAATATAAAAGCACATTGGAAAGACAATTGACCTTAAATGATCCTGAATTTGATGTTAAAGTTGGAAGCGTCCCAGATAGTGATAAACTCTGCCTCTGATTTATACAGGCAGAAAATCTGGAAATCCCTTTGCCAAGTTACAATCTGACATTTCAGCACAAAATGTTCTTGGCACTCTACCGTCACCTTAGATATTAGGCATGGATCCAAACAATCTTGGAGATGAGGCAGTGTTACTGTAGGATTCAGCAAAGTATGAAACTTAGACCAGCGTTAATAAATATGCCGTCTGTACTATCAAAGGAACTTGGATTTGTAAATGGTTGCATTTTGCAAACTCACTTCTCAATGATTTGAGCCGTCAACTGATGATCATTTTCAGCAGTGCAGTAGATTGTCATTTGCTTCGGTGGAGCTAAGTACAATTATTTAACTGCATTCCTGGACCAAAGGAACATTGCAACAAGGGTGGATCATTCAGTCACTTGAGCCTCTTCTACCCCGAGGTCTATACCTTCTTTACTTTTGCTTCTGGTTCTTATTTATTACTTTTCACACTGAAGGGGGACACTTGGCTTGTCAAGTCAATGCTGACTCTCATGGCAATCTAATCAGTACCATTTCCTCTCTTACTTCTCCACAACTTGTTCTCTCCTACATGAAAATTAGCACCCCAAGGTCTAATTCTTTAATCAGCCACCTACACCAAGGACAATTTAAAGAAGCCAATTAACCAATCAATCATACTGTTTCTGATGTGAGTGAAAAACTAAGCAGGTGGTGCAGCGGTAGAGTTGCTGCCTTACAGCGCTTGTAGCGCCAGAGACCTGGGTTTGATCCTGACTACAGATGATGTCTGTACGAGTTTGTATGTTCTCCCCTGGACCTGCGTGGGTTTTCTCCGAGACCTCCAGTTTACACCCACACTCCATAGACGTACAGGTTTGTAGGTTAATTGGCTTGGGATAAAATGTAAAATTGTCCTTAGTGTGTGTAGGATAGTGTTAATGTGTGGGGATCGCTGGTTGGCATGGCATCGATGGGCTAAAGGGCCTGCTTCTGCCCTGTATCTCTGAACTAAACTAAACAAAGCCAGAGAAGTGCCACATGATCATTTGTTCCAGGAACAGAATTAGGCAGTTCGGCCCATTCATTCATGGCTAATCTATCTTTCCCTCTCAAGCCCATTCTCCTGCATTCTCCCCATAACTACTGACACCCGTATTAATCAAGAATTCAAGGTCAACAGGAGATTGAGCCAATTCTGCATGGGCAACACTCTAGGCTGTTGCTGAAGCCAGGTCATTACAGGTGTCAGAAGCTGCACTATCCGCACTACCATGGAGTCCTTCATCTGCACAACTTGATATCCTGATGAAACAGATTGTGATCTCAATTGTTGCTGGAGAGAGTTCCAGATTTGAACAGATTCCTGATTTTACTTCAAGCTAGCCGACAGCTATTTTGGGCATTATCTCCTCGTCCAGGAATTCTCCTACCAAGACTATACTCCCAGTTAAATTTATTTTTATTTTTAATATTTTGATTAAAGTAACTGCCTTTCAAATGCAGGGACGATTACGTACATGTCACATAATCTTTAATTCCTGTTACCGTTTTCTTCTGCATCTGGAGTGGACTCCTGTTGTTGAGTCAAAGTCCTAGAACTCTCTCTCTCTGACAGTATTGCGGGTGTACCGAACCTCAAGGTTCAAGAAGGCAGCTCACCAACACTTTCTCGAGGGAAGTCGGGATGAGTGATTAAATGCTGGCCCAGCCTGCGTGTCCCACATCCCTTGCAATCCCTTGCAACGCACCCTCTGAACTAACCTGAACTTGAATGCTCCTCCATTGCCCCTGGTCTCTCGACATTAAGGACATATCTTAATATGGGTTTCCAAGACACAAAATAGATGACACCATGCTGAACACCAGCTATTTCAGCTTTGCTCACATGCACTGTTCGCCTCTATTCCTTTGTACCTTTTGTCTCCAGTTACAAAACTTATTGTGTCACCTATCTCAACCTGCAGTTACAAAAGTGAAAGCCTCAATATGATATCTCTGTAGACAACCTCTTATCACTATCCACCAATCAGAGTGTGGAGTCTGAAAAACATATGCATTAACATTTAAGGATGAAACAAAAATGTAGGCTTGAGATCTTGTACAAACCAAACCATCACTATAAAACAGGTCAGAGTTGTATTGTTAGTTTGTGGGCTTGTTTCTTACTCTGCGCAGAATTGAAATATCATCTCATAAGGAGGTAGAAATAATTCTTTAACTTCACTAGTCTAGAAAAATCAGGACCTCTCTGGAACTTTGAGAGGAATGTTAATGAGTTTCATCTTTGTTTCATGAGCTCCGTATATACGCAATATGTTTCAGTCCCAATGCCTCTTTATTTCTGGCTTCCAGCTCATTGTCTGCTGGGTTTTGGGTGCCTTTTCCTAAAGTCAGGTAGTCACTTCAAACTTCTATTGGCAACACAGTGGTGTAACGACCAGAAGTAGCATACTTACACCAAGCCAAACACATAGAAACATAAATAATAGGTGCAGGAGGAAGCCATTCGGCCCTTTGAGCCAGCACAGCCATTCATTGTGATCATGGCTGATCGCCCCCAATCAGTAACCCCGCCTGCCTTCTCCCCATATCCCTTGATTCCACTAGCCCCAAGAGCTCTATCTAACTCTCTTTTAAATTCATCCACTGAATTGGCCTTACTGCCTTTCCACAAATTCACAACTCTCTGGGTTAAAAAGTTTTTTCTCATCTCAAACGGCCTCCTCTTTATTCTAAGACTGTGGCCCCTGGTTCTGGACTCCCCAAACATTGGGAACATTTTTCCTGCATCTAGCTTGTCCAGTCCTTTTATAATTTTGTATGTTTCTATAAGATCCCCCTCATCCTTCCAAACTCCAGTGAATACAAGCCCAGTCTTTCCACTCTTTCCTCATATGACAGTCCCGCCATAACCTAATGAACCTACGCTGCACTCCCTCAATTGCAAGAATGTCCTTCCTCAAATTAGGAGACCAAAACTGCACACAATACTGCAGATGTGGTCTAACCAGGGCCCTGTACAACTATGGAAGGACCTCTTTACTCCTATGCTCAACTCCTTTCATTATGAAGTTACGATGTGCACAAATGAAAATCATCCCCCACTGGTATCATCCAGAATCAACGGATGCAGCTTTGGCCCCAGCGGAAACATTTCAGCACAGATCTCCAAGTGATAATGGATTTCAAGACTGGCGAATCTCGTACTGGACTGAAACCAAAATCCCTTCCAACAATGGATCGAAAAATAATGAATTCATTATTTCAAAATCTGGCAGCTGGATGCACTGTTTTCTGCAGGCAAATATTTATTGAGAGTACAGTTCAATATCTTGTCCAACAATGCTAATTTATTTTCAAAGCTTCAGGACTTCATTTCACCTCCTGTTGCTTCCAAAAATCTGGCACAGTTTTACTCCAGACACCAAATATACCTGAATATTTTAAACTCTCTGAATGGCTTTCTCACATACTTCTTGGCGTGCACAGCCTAAAGTTGTAGATCAAGGGTAGACATCCAGGCCAGGACAGCATCAGTTACTGGGTGGATGGCTTTGATGCCCCCAGGTAAAAGCCTCAGTGGGCAGTCATTCACGATGTGTGGGATGGTCTGGTCTGGATGTCCGCAGTCACAAGCAGGGCTGTCTGTCATCCTCCACTTGTGCATGTGATGGGCTGTTCTTGCATGGAGGGTGCGGATTCTGTTCAGGGTTAGCCATTGCTTGCGATGGAGGTCAAAACCCGGTGGTTTCACTGTGGGGTCTGTGATGACCTCTCCGTTGTTGGTGTTGGCATCTTTCCAGGCTCTGCGCCACTCAGTCTTGGAGTCAAAGTTTTCCAGGGATTTAACGGAAGACCAGAAGGGTTTGCGGGACTTCAGGCACATGTTGGGCAGATTGTACAAGTCAGCATGGATGGGAAGGTCAGGGTTAGCCTGGATGATGCACCAATCTTTCAACATCCTCTCCCTTCTGCGTATGCTGGGAGGGGTGATATGTTAGAGGACAGGGAGCCACTGCAAAGATGTTGACAAAACATAAAAGTGATTGTTTACTTTTGAGAAGATAACCAAATGGAGCTGGAAAGATGCCAGGGTCAGGCTCTTTGTTTGTAGGGTTGGGTAGTGCAAACCTGACCCTCCTCTTGCCTCAAGGAAAGTATAATACAAATAAACATGACAACCTTCTTGGGGCCTCTTCTGGTCCCAATTGCTCCTCCTATCCATCCAGCTGATCTGGCAAGGAAGTTCAATGATGGCTTCAATGCACGTTGGCTTCACCGAGAGACATCTGGATAAACTGGCAATCAAGCTCAATGATGTCAGGGTGGCCTGAACTACAAATTTAATGAAGACTTTTGTGCTGAGGAGGTACAGGTTGGGATGGGAACCAACCGGATGGCAGTGCAATTAGGAGGGAGGGGGAAGTGAAGGGACAAAGCCGCGACTCCCGTGCAGTAACAATTCGATGATCTATTTGTCGCTTGGAGCATTTTACTGGACAGACAACTGTAAAAATCAGCCACTGTGTTTGGCAGCTGAAGTTTAGATTTAGTTTAGTTTATTGTCACGTGTACCGAGGTACAATGAAAAGCTTTTGTGTAGGAAGGAACTGCAGATGCTGGTTTAAACCAAAGATAGATACAAAAAGCTGGACTAACTCAGAGGGACAGGCAGCATCTCTGGAGACAAGGAATGGGTGACGTTTCGGGTCGAGGCCCTTCTTCAGACTGTGCTTTTGTTTTTTTTGCTTTTGTTTTCGTTGCGTGCTAACCAGTCAGCAGAAAGACAAATCATGTTACTATCAAGCCATTTACAATGATAAGGGAATAATTTTTAGTGCAAGGTAAAGCCAGCAAAGTCTGATCAAGGATAGTCCCAGGGTCACGAAGGAGGTAGATAGTAGTTCAGCACTGCTCTCTGGTTGTGCTAGGATGATCCAGTTGCCTGATAACAGCTGGGGAAGAAACTGTCCCTGAATCTGGAGGTGTGCATTTTTACACTTCTGTACCTTTTGTCTGATGGGGAGAGGGGAGAAGAGGGAGTGACCAGGTTGTGACTCATCCTTGATTATGCTGCTGGCTTTGCCGAGGCAGTGTGAGGTGTAAATGGAGTCAATAGAAGGGAGGTTGGTTTGTGTGGTGGTCTGGGCTGCATTGACAATTTGCTGCAATTTCTTGCGGTCTTGGATGGAGCTGTAATGCATCCTGATAAGATGCTTTATATGGCGCATCTGTAGAAGTTGGTGAGAGTTGTAGGGGACATGCTGAACTTCCTAAGCCCTCATGTAAAAATGAGAAAAAGTGGCCTGACACAAATAGGGCTTTGCTGCTGCAGCAAATGGAAATGTAACGGCAGGTGACCTGTGTAACTCATTGAAGAGGTTGTTTTTGATATTTGAACATAGTAGGTTGTCCAGATACTTGATGTAGTCTGAGCCACAGCCACCCCCACTGGCCTAGGCCAATGGCTGCACTCTAGCCATTGTATACGTACCAGGTAAGAGTTGGTCATTTAAAACTGAGGAGTGCTGGAACCTCTCACCGAGGGTGGCTAATCTTTGATATTTTCTACCCCAGATGGTCGTGAAGACGAGAACACAAGAGGCATTTAAAGAGAACATTAACCTATTGTTTGAAAGATTGAGGGGCATAGGGACATGACCCAGAGGAGTTGAGACTGGAGGCAGGTATGTAATGGTGGTATTGAATGGCCGGACGGACCCGATGGGCAAGTAGCCTGGGTACTCCTGCTCCTATTAGTTTTTATATTCATTCTCCTCGCCCCCCTGGTGATTTAATTTAGTGCAGCCTGCAGAGAGGAGCCTTTTTTATCTGTGTTGTGTCGTGGAGCCATACAACACAGGAACAGGGCTTCTAGACAACTTGTCCATGCGTATCAAGATGCCCAACCTAAGCTGGTCCCACTTGCCCATCTGTGGCCTACCTCTCTCTGAACCTTTCTTATTCATGCAGCTGTCTGTAGTGTATATAATGGTAATTGTACCATTAAGAACTGAGATAGACACAAAATGCTGGAGTAAGTCAATGGGACAGGCAACATCTCTGGATAGAAGGAATGGATGACGTTTCGGGTCGAGACCCCACTTCAGTAACAGAATGGTGTGATTTGTGTCATGCGATATATTAATTATCTTATCAGTCTTGAGAATATGTGTTTGTGTTTACACAGTGTACTTCTGTAAAATAAAGAAGACCCACACTGGCAACGGCTTGACTGTAAACCTGTCTTTGTTTCTATCGCCATGCTACTGCCATCATATCTTACACTGCCCAAATGTCTTTTAGCTGTTAACATAAGGAACTGCAGATGCTGGAATCTCATGTAAAATGCAAAGTGTTGGAGTAACTCAGCAAGTCAGGTGACATCTATGGAAGGAATGCAATGTTTTGGATTGGGACCTTTCTTTCAGAGTCATTGTACTAGCGGGAGAAAGCTGGGAATGAGGTGGGGGCAGGACAAAGCTTGTTGGATACAAGTGGAGGGGGCTCTGATTGGCGGATGAAGGCTAAAGATGGAAAGGAGACAAATGGGCGTCACGGTGGTGCAGCGGTAGAGTTGCTGCATTATAGCGCCAGAGACCCGGGTTCCATCTGCTGCTGTCTGTACGGAGTTTGCCGTTCTCCCCGTGACCTGCTTGGCTTTTCCCCAGGATCTTCAGTTTCTTCCCACACTCCAAAGAAGTACATGTTTGTAGGTTAATTGGCTTAATATAACTGCAAATTGCCCCCCGTGTGTAGGGTAGTGTTAATGTGTGGGGGATCGCTGGTCGGTGCGGACTCGGTGTACTGAAGCGCCTGCTTCCACGCTGTATCTCTAAACTAAATTAAACTAAACTAAACTAAAATCCCTCACAGCTTCAGCAGCCGGTGAAACTTGCTCATTTCATTCCATTCAGGAAGCCACAGGCAGGGAAATAGGCCCTTTAAAATGAACATGGGTCCATTTACAGGAAGCACAGGCCTGGAGGTGCTGTGATCAGTCAGTCTGGAAGGGAGCACTGAGTCAGCAAGGTGTCATTTCCTCATTGGCATTGATTTAATGCCTATGAGCAAGGTCAAAAGACAGAAGGCTTTGTGGCACATTCTGTTCACTCAGGTTCTTGACCTTCCACCCCATCTCCCCTGTTGCATTGCATTCTGCGATCTATTGAACTGATGTCTCGGTCTGAAAACTTGTCGCATTCCAAGGCAGGATTGCAAACTCACTCTAGTCTCCTCTTCAGTTCAAGTAAATTCTGAACACAGGAAGCCAGAGAAAAGAATGATTGCAGAGAGTAAATGAGAGGAAGGAAACAGGAAAAACAGCCATTATTGAAGATCCAGGAATTTTCTGAAACCATAAATGCAATATTTCCTGCGTACTCTCCAGGTCCTTCCAGCTCCACTCTGCCATCATTACTGTTGACGTTTCTTCGAGCTGGCAAGCCTTTTGCATTCTGCAGATTGCAGAGATTCCTGTCACAGGGTTTTACAAAACCCAGCATTCAAAAAAGGATCAGCTCAATGTAAGCACATTAACTGAAAAACTGGCTGTTTCACTCAGTTGGGAGAATTACTCCAGCAACGTGGAAAAAAACCTGTTACGTGCAAACTGTCACATAGAAACAGATGATTGGGTCAAAGCAGAGTGTAGTGGTATTCTTCTCATGTGCAATATGAATCATAGATAAACCTGTCAGAATTAAATGCAGTAAGAAAGAGCTACTGATGCTGGATAAAATCGAACGTAAACATAAAATGCTGGAGTAACTCAGCGGGTGATGCAGCATCAATGGAGAGAATGAATGGGTGACGTTTCTGGTCAAGACCCTTCTTCAGACTGATGTCGGGGGGGGGGGGAGTGGGACAAAGATAGAAAGTAGGCAGAGACAGTAGGACTAGGAGGAGAACTGGGAAGGGGGAGAGAGAAAGCAAGGGCTACCTGAAGTTAGAGAAGTCAACATTCATACCGCTGGGGTGTAAACTACCCAAGCGAAATATGGTTCACTCTGACAATGGAGTAGACCCAGGACACAAAGCTCAGATTGGGAATGGGAGTTAAAGTGCTGAGCAACCGGGAGATAAGGTAGGTTAAGACGGACTGAGTGGAGGTGTTCAGCGAAACGATCGCCGAGCCTGCTCTTGGTCTCCCCGATGTAGAGAAGTTGACACCTGGAACAGCGGATACAGTAGATGAGGTTGGAGGAGGTGCAAGTGAACCTCTGCCTCACCTGGAAAGAACGTTTGGGTCCTAGGATAGAGTCGAGGGGGGAGATAAAAGGATAGGTGTTGCATTTCCTGCGGTTGCAGGGGAAAGTACCCTGGGAGGGGGTGGTTTGGGTGGGAAGGGACGAATTGACCAGGGAGTTATGGAGGGAACGGTCTGTGCAAAAAAGCAGAAAGGGGTGTAGATGGGAAGATGTGGCCAGTAGTGGGATCCCGTTGGAGGTGGTGAAAATGTCAGAGGATTATATGCTGTATGCGACGGTTGATGGGATGGAAGGTGAAGGCAATGGGGACGAATAGGGAGAAGGGGAGTAAGACCAGAGCTGTGGGATATCGAGGAGACCCTAGTGAGAGCCTCATCTATAATGGAACCCCAGTTCCCTAAAGAATGTCCTGGCAGACCCATTGTTTCTGCTTGTTCATGTCCCACCGAACTAATTTCCACATACCTCAACTCCATCCTATCCCCCCTTGTCCAATCCCTCCCCATCTATGTCCAAGACACCTCACATGCCCCAATGACTTCCATTTTCCAGGCCCCCATTCCCTCATCTTTACCATGGATGTCCAGTCACTCTACACCTGCATCCCCCACCAGGAGGGTCTTAAAGCCCTCCGTTTCTTCCTCGACTGCAGAACCAACCAATTTCTGTCCACCAAGACTCTCCTCCACCTAGCAGAGCCGGTCTTTACCCTCAACAACTTCTCCTTTGACTCCTCCCACTTCCTCCAAATCCAAGGCATAGCTATGTGCACGCGCATGGGCCCTAGCTATGCCTGCCTCTTTGTACGGTACGTCGACCAATCCCTGTTCCAGGCGTACACTGGCCCTATCCCCAAACTCCACCTCCGCTACATTGACGACTGCATTGGTGCTACCTCCTGCACCCATGCAGAACTCACTGACTTCATCAACTTCACCACTAATTTCCATCCTGCACTCAAATTCACTTGGACCATCTCCGACATCTCACTACCGTTTCTAGATCTCACTATCTCCATCACAGGAAACAGATTATTGACCGACATCTACTACAAACCTACTGACTCCCATAGATATCTTGATGACACTTCTTTCCACCCTGCTTCCTGTAAAGACTCTATCTCCAACTCCCAATTCCTCCGTCTACGCCGCATCTGCACCCAGGATGAGGTGTTCCATACCAGGGCATCGGAGATGTCCTCATTCGGGGGTCCCCCTCTTCCATTATATATGAGGCTCTCACTAGGGTCTCC
The DNA here is from genome assembly GCA_038087875.1 of Malacoraja senta. Lineage (NCBI taxonomy): Eukaryota > Metazoa > Chordata > Chondrichthyes > Rajiformes > Rajidae > Malacoraja > Malacoraja senta. The sequence continues at coordinate 298,902 of JAXLNO010005206.1, read as the reverse complement.
TCGATATCCTGCAGCTCTGCTCTTACTCCCCCTCCCCCTATTAGTAACAAGGACAGAGTCCCCATTGACTTCACCTTCCACCCCATCAGCCGTCACATACAGCACATAATCCTCGGACATTTCCACCACCTCCAACGGGATCTCACTACTGGCCACATCTTCCCATCTCCACCCCTTTCTGCTTTCTGCAGAGACCGTTCCCTTCGTAACTCCCTGGTCAACTTGTCCCTTCCCACCCAAACCACCCCCTCCCCAGGTACTTTCCCCCGCAACCACAGGAAATGCAACACCTGTCCCTTTACCTCCCCCTCGACTCCATCCAAGGACATAGACATTCTTTCCAGGTGAGGCAGAGGTTCACTTGCACCTCCTCCAACCTCATCTACTGTATCCGCTGTTCCAGGTGTCAACTTCTCTACATCGTGAGACTAAGCGCAGGCTCGGCGATCGTTTCGCTGAACACCTTCACTCAGTCCGTCGTAACCTACCTGATCTCCCGGTTGCTCAGCACTTCAACTCCCCCTTCCAATCTGACCTTTCTGTCCTGGGCCTCCTCCATCGTCAGAGGAGGTTCAGCGCAAATTGGAGGAACAGCACCTCATATTTCACTTGGGTAGTTTACACCCCAGCGGTATGAACGTTGACTTCTCTAACTTCTGATAGCCCTTGCTTTCCCTCTCCCTCCATCCCCTCAACCTTCCCAGTTTTCCCACCAGTCTTACTGTCTCTGCCTACTTTCTCTCATTGTCCCGCCCCTCCCCTGACATCAATCTGAAGAAGAGTCTCGACCCGAAACGTCACCCATTCGTTTTCTCCATAGATGCTGCCCCACCCATTGAGTTACTCCAGCATGTTGTGTCTACCTTAGAATTAAATGCAGAATGATTTCTAGAAATCAACTCCTTCAGGGAAATAAGGACATTCTTGTAATGTCATTATCTTCTTCAATACAGGTACAACAGCATACAATTTGGTCTCCATTTCTTTCAAAGGATAAACAATGGAATGTTTGGTTCAGTTTAGTTTAGCTTAATTTAGTTTAGTTTATTGTCATGTGCACCGAGGTACAGTGAAAAGCTTTTTGTTGCGTTCTATCCAGTCAGCGGAAAGACTATACATGATCCCAATTAAGCCGTCCACAGTGACCCGATACAGGGAATATCTGGGAATAATATTTAGTGCAAGATAAAGTTCAGTAAAGTCTGAGTAAATATAGTCCAAGGATCTCCAATGAGGTAGATGGTAGCTCAGGGCCACTCTCGAGTTGGTGGTAGGATGGTTCAGTTGCCTGATAACAGCTGGGAAGAAACTGCCCCTGAATCTGGAGGTGTGCATTTTTACACTTCTGTACCTCTGGCTGGATAGGAGAAGGGAGAAGAGGGAGTGGCCGGGGTGAGACTGATCCTTGATTATGCAGCGTGAGGTGTAGATGGAGTCGATGGCAGGGAGGTTGGTTTACATGATGGTCTGGGCTGCAAAGTGTCAGCAGAAAATGGTCAGATATAAGTGCAGGATCTCAATGGTCCAGGGGCCACATGTTTACATAACCTATAGCACGCGCACATCTGCTAAACTGGCAAGTTAGCCAAACAAGCAGGTCATATCTGTGCGCCCAAGGATTGGTGTTTGGGAATGCAGTTTGACTGATGTTGGGTATATTTTGGAATGGGTATCTTTAGGAACATCCAAAGAAAGCTCTTTCTCTAGAGTGACCATGATCACTCATGTGCTACTTGGGCTTTGGCATCAGGCCCATGCTGACCCAGTCACCTCCGTTAATGGTTTCTTTCTCTTGTGAAAGGTTTGCACACCTCTGCTTTTTTTTGAACGCGTCTCAATTCCATTGGCCTGTGGGTGAAAGACAAGGCTGTTTATTTTTCCATTGACTGCTTGCGGATTTATCCTTCTGCACCAATGAAACGGTAGTGAATGGCAACAACAGATAAATCATTCCCAGATTGTGGGTTTAGTTCACAGAGGAACAGCAGATACATGGGGGAATCTGGAGAACTGCTGCCGAAGGTCACATGGATGCAGAGACTATAAAGCCACAAGCAAACCAGAAAGGCCAGAAAGAAACAGACAGTTGATGAGCATATTAGCTACGGTGGCGCAGCGGTAGAGTTGCTGCCTTACAGCGCTTGCAGCACCGGAGACCCAGGTTCGATCCCGACTATGCGTGCTGTCTGTACGGAGTTTGTACGTTCTCCCCGAGACGCTTCTTCAGTAACAGAATGGTGCAATTTGTGACACGTGATGTATTAATTATCTTATCAGTCTCGAGAATATGTGTTTGTGTATACAAAGTGTACTTCTGTAAAATAAAGAAAACCCACACTGGCAACGGCTTGACTGTAAACCTGTCTTTGTTTCTATCGCCATGCTACTGCCATCATATCTTACACTGCCCAAATGTCTTTTAGATGTTGACACAAGGAACTGCAGATGCTGGAATCTTATGTAAAATGCAAAGTGTTGGAGTAACTCAGCAAGTCAGGTGACATCTATGGAAAGAATGCAATGTTTTGGATTGGGACCTTTCTTTCAGAGTCATTTTAGTAGCGGGAGAAAGCTGGGAATGAGGTGGGGGCAGGACAAAGCTTGTTGGATACAAGTGGAGGGGGCTCTGATTTGCGGATTGGTGGCGCAGCGGTAGAGTTGCTGCATTATAGCGCCAGAGACCCAGGTTCCATCCTGACTATGGCTGCTGTCTGTACAGAGTTTGTGCGTTCCCCCTGTGACCTGCATGGGTTTTCTCCGGGATCTTCTGTTTCCTCCCACACTCCAAAGGAGTACAAGTTTGTAGGTTAATTAGCTTAGTATGTTTGTAGGGTAGTGTTAATGTGCGGGGGATCGATCGCTGGTCGGTGCGGACTCAGTGGGCCGAAGGGCCTGTTTCTACGTTGTATCTCTAAACTATTCTAAATCGAATCTAATTAGCCTGTGGAGGGAATGAACTGACGATGTCAATTTCATCCACTGCTAATTCGAGATGCTGACTGACCTGACGAAGTGAAGTTTGAATAGTAGTGTACAATGGAACAGGTTAAGAGCCTGTCGCACTTGGCGATTTTTTTGGTGTCGCCAAAAGATTTTGAACATTTCAAAATCCAGCGGCAACAAAAAAATGTTGCGACACTTGAAAAAACACCGCACGTCAATACGTCATCACGCCGCGTCACACCGCATCACATCACAAATTTTTCGGTGACCTGATACATCAGTCACTGATGCCGGCAGTCACCGAAAAAATCACCAAGTGGGACAGGCCTTTTATAGGAGGAGAAAGCTCCATGAATGCCCCGCATTTCAATGAGTGCAGAGTCCGCGGGACAGGCAGCATCTCTGGAGAGAAGGAATTGGTGACGTTTGGGGTCAAGACTCTACTTCAGACTTCATTTTCCTCCATGTAGAAAACAAAGAACTGTAGATGCCAGTTTATACCAAAGATGGGCACAAAGTGCTGGAGTAACTCAGCGGGTCAGGCAGCCTCTCTGGAGAAAAAGGGTAGGTGATGTTTGCATCGGGCCCTTCTTTAGACTGAAACTAAGGTTGCGGAGTGTGTAAAGAGCTGGAGGTGGGACAAGAACAGGAGCAGCCCAATTTGGTCCTGTTTTTTTCTCGCCTACAGCTCTTCACACCCCATCCACCTATTACTTTCAGTCTGAAGAAGCCTCCCGATCTGAAACGTTGCTTAGTATTTTGCTCCAGAGAAACTGCATGAACTGCTGAGTTACTCCAGCACGTTGTGTCTATCATCTGTTTCCTGCATCACTGGCACACACAGAGACCGCTGGATCTACAACTACAAAATATACTGCAGTTCCTGCCTGGGCTATAGATTCTAACAGCACCTTCCAAAACCACAGAATCTACCATCAAGAAGGACACGGGCAGGAGGCACATGGGAAGAACATCATCGCCAGGTTCTCTTTGCAACCACACCTCATTGCTGGGTCTAAATCCTGGATGTGAGAATGCCTTCATCAGAAGAACCTCAGCTGGTCAAGGTGGTAGTCCTCCATTCCCTTCTCATGGGCCATTAATACAGTGCGTGCCCTCAACACCCAAATCTCAGAAAATGAATATGAATAAATATAATATAAACGAAGGAATAAAATTCTAAACTAAACTTGAGGATTTATAGACAAAAGACAATATACAATAGGTGCAGGAGTAGGCCATTCGGACCTGCGAGCCAGCACCGCCATTCAATGTGATCATGGCTGATCATCCATAATCAGTACCCGGTTCCTGCCTTCTCCCCATATCCCCTGACTCTGCTATCTTTAAGAGCCCTATCTAGCTCTATCTTAAAAGTATCCAGAGAACCGGCCTCCACTGCCCTCTGAGGCAGAGAATTCCACAGACTCACAACTCTCTGTGTGAAAAAGTGTTTCCTCATCACCGTTCTAAATGGCTTACCCCTTATTCTTAAACTGTGGCCCCTGGTTCTAGACTCCCCCAACATCGGGAACATGTTTCCTGCCTCTAGCGTGTCCAAACCCTTAATAATCTTATATGTTTCAATAAGCTATCCTCTCATCCTTCTAAATTCCAGAGTACACAAGCCCAGCCGCTCCATTCTCTCAGCATATGACAGTCCCGCGAATTAACCTTGTGAATCTACGCTGCACTCCCTCAATAGCAAGAATGTCCTTCCTCAAATTTGGAGACCAAAACTATACACAATACTCCAGGTGTGGTCTCAATATGGCCCTGTACCAATGCAAAACCTCTTTGCTCCTCTTGTTATGAAGGCCAACATGCCATTCGCTTTCTTCACTGCCTGCTGTACCTGCATGCTCATTTTATTCTCAATTTAACTTTCACAAAACGAGCCTATGTTCAATATGAATAAGCAGAACTTAGGAGACAATTGATTGAGCCAATTAACCTACAAACCTGTACGTCTTTGCAGTTTTGAAGGTAGCTGGGCAAAATGATTGATAAAGGATTGATTGAGGATTGATGACAAATTCTGATAATGATAATCCATATAATCCTGATAATTTATACATTCTGATAACTAGCAATAACACATTCCAAGTGTTAATAAATTTATGTTCATAAGTGAAAGGAGCAGAATTAGGCCATTTGGTCCATCAAGTCTACTCCGCCATTCAATCATGACTGATTCATCTTTCTCTCTCAACCCCATTCTCCTGTCTTCTCCCCATAACCCCTGATACCTGTACTAATCAAGAATCAATCTATCTCTGCCTTAAACATACCCATTGGCGGCATCCACAGCCTTCTGTGGCAAAGAATTCCACCACCCTCTGACTAAAGAAATTCCTCCTCATCTCCTTCCTAAAGGAATGTCCTTTAATTCTGAGGCTATGACCTCTAGTCCTAGACAATCCCAGTAGTGGAAACATCCTCTCCACATCCACTGTATCCAAGCCTTTCATGATGATGAACAAATACTGGTGGCTGAATACACAAAAAACTGGGTGGAAGTAAAGGGATTTCAACCTCTAACCAGCAGCACTTCATGAGAGGAGAAGATATTTCTGAACTTTGGTTCAAATAAAATCAGGGGTCCACTGACCAAGTATGACTTTTGTGATGTAGCACTTGGATAATTGCTGTTTAGTGAAATGGACTCATGGCCATTCAGAAGCATTTTTATTGGCACAAACGATTTTTTGCATTTAAAATCAAAAGTGGTAGTTTAGTTTTTTTTGTAACAGTCAGTTATCATTAGGCCAATAAATGTTGTGTCTGAGGGTTGCCACTGGGAAATTGGATGAAGTGCATTGCTGAGAAGGCCATGTCCTTTCTAGACCTTTTCTTTTGCATGTTTCACCTCTGGGACTAATCCATTTATAAAGGCCAGGACCCCTTATGCTTTTTGAATTAATTTCTCAATTTACCCAGCCAACTTCAAAACTCCAAAGACGCACAGGGTTGTAGGCTAATTGGCTTGGTATATTGTCCCAGTGTGTGTAGGATAGTGTACGTGTGCAGGGAGTGGACACGGTGGGGAAAAGGGCCTGTTTCCGCGCTGTATCACTCAACTAAAAGTAAACTAAACCTTCAACAAATTATGGCTGTACACATTCAAATTCAACAGTTCCTATTTAGAACTCTGCCCTCCGGTTGTTGTAGCTTCATCTTATTTTTCTGATGAAAAGTAACACTTCACGCCACTTCTCAGCCTTAAATTTCTGTTGTCATCCATCAACTCATACCACCGGCCTCTCTTTACCTCCTTATTTGATCACAATTTTCCTCACAGATCTCTACCCTGCTAGGTTTTGGGGAACCTGAATATTTCAATATTGTCACCTGTACATCCTAGTCCAAATTGTTAACTAATATTAAGAAAAGCAGTTGTCCTTTTAGCAACTCCTTGCGAACACCGTCAGGTTTTGTGCCACAGTGTTCAGTCTTGATGACAATGTTCAGGGCTTGGACACACTAGAGGCAGGAAACATGTTCCCGGTATTGGGGGAGTCCTGAACCAGGGGCCACAGTTTAAGAATAAGGAGTAAGCCATTTAGAGCGGAGACGAGGAAACACTTTTTCTCACAGAGAGTGGTGAGTCTGTGGAATTCTCTGCCTCAGAGGGCGGTGGAGGCAGGTTCTCTGGATGCTTTCAAGAGAGAGCTAGATAGGGCTCTTAAAAATAGCGGAGTCAGGGGATTATGGGGAGGAGGCAGGAACGGGGTACTGATTGGGGATGATCAGCCATGATCACATTGAATGGCGGTGCTGGCTCGAAGGGCCGAATGGCCTAATCCTGCACCTATTGTCTATTGTGACACCTCATTAAATAAGTTATGTAAATCAATACATTTCCCACCAACTGTGCTTCCCAGATCGATGGCCTCCATTAGCTCATTAGGAACTCTATCAAGTTATCCACTCCTCTCAAGGTTTTTATGAGGTTGGAAGCTTTCTTCATCTTTCATCCAGTGCGTTGTTCATACAGCCTTAATAAAACTGGATCAATGTGATTTGCCTTTAATCTATCCATAATGTTCTACTCGAATCAATATAAATTTTCACCTGTGCCTACTAATTCTGTCCCTGATTACTGTTTCTACATTGTTCCCCATCACTGATATTAAAGTAGACACAAAAAGCTGGAGTAACTCAGCGGGTCAAGCAGCATCTCTGGAGAGAAGGAATAGGTGACGTTGCGGGTGGAGACCCTTCTGCAGATTGAGAGTCAGGGGAGAGGGAACAGAGAGATATGAAAAGGTGCACAGAGAAATGCAAAAGGACAGATCAAAGGCAGCAATGATGATCAAGGAAAAGTGGAGCCCACAATGGTCCATTGTTGGCTGTGGGGAAGTTCAAGTTCAAGTGAGTTTATTGTCATGTGTCATAGGACAATTAAATTCTTGCTTTGCTTCAGCACAACAGAACATAGAAGGCATTGACTACAAAACAGATCAGTGTGTCCATACATCATTATATAAATATATACACACATGAATAAATAAACTGATAAAGTGCAAATAACAGATAATGGGCTATTAATGTTTTGTCCGAGCCAAGTTTAATAGCCTGATGGCTGTGGGGAAGTAGCTATTCCTGAACCTGGTCTTTGCAGTGTTCAGGCTCCTGTACCTTCTACCTGAAGGTAGCAGGGAGATGAGTGTGTGGGCAGGATGGTGTGGGTCCTTGATGATACTGCCAGCCTTTTTGAGGCAGCGACTGCGATAGATCCCCTCGATGGAAGGGAGGTCAGAGCCGATGATGGACTGGGCAGTGTTTGTGGTCTTTTCCTCTCCAGGGCGCTCAAGTGGCCGAACCAAACCACGATGCAGCCGGTCAGCATGCTCTCTACTGTGCACCTGTAGAAGTTAGAGAGAGTCTTCCTTGACAAACCGACTCTCTGTAATCTTCTCAGGAAGTAGAGGCGCTGATGTGCTTTCTTAATAGTAGCATCAGTGTTCTCGGACCAGGAAAGATCTTCAGAGATGTGCACGCCCAGGAATTTAAAGCTCTTGACCCTTTCAACCATCGACCCATTGATATAAACGGGACTGTGGGTCCCCATCCTACACCTTCCAAAGTCCATAATCAGTTCCTTGGTTTTGATGGTGTTAAGGGCCAGGTTATTGTGCTGGCACCATATGGACAGTTGCTCGATCTCTCTTCTGTACTCTGACTCATCCCCATCAGTGATACGTCCCACAACAGTGGTGTCGTCAGCAAACTTGATGATGGAGTTCGCACTATGACCGGCCTGAGTATAGAGTGAGTACAGCAGGGGGCTGAGCATGCAGCCTTGAGGTGCTCCCGTGCTGAGTGTTATCGAGTCTGACACATTTCCACCAATACGAAGGTGATAATGAGTGATATAAATAGTGATACTCAGCAGAACGACAGTGAAAGAATGATGGCCTGTGGACACTGTGGACACTGACTTTATCCCTACATCTTTTTTTGAACAAGGGTACAACATCTGTAACTTTTCAGATATCTGGCACCATCCTCAAAACCTTTAATATTGAAGAATATATTGCCAGAGTCTCTGTAATTTCTTCACACTTCGCTCAGCAACCTGGGATGCATTCCATCTGGACCAGGTGATTTATCCACTTTAAATAAACTTGTCTTTTTAGTAGAAAGACCACATCTGTGGAGCGAGAAAGAATTAAACAGGCTGTATGGTCGTGAGAGGTCTCCGATGGTCGTGAGAGGTCATCCGCGACATGCCCCAATGGGTCGCCTGCATGGTCGTGAGAGGTCTCCAAAGAGTCGTAGTGTCATTCTGGTCGCCGCTGAATTTTCAACATGTTAAAAATCTCGGCGACTTATCGCAGGTGCTGGCAGTCGCCTGTAAAGGTCGCGTAAGTGGGACAGGCCTTTTAACATTTCAGACAGTACTGATAAATGGTCCTTGACCTGTAACAATAACTCTATCTCTTTCCACATCTCTTTTCTCAGCCTGACCTGCTAATTGTTTCAGCATTTTCTGGTTTTATTTCAGCATACGGCACCTGTAGATATTTTGCTTTTTCTCTCCTTGCTAGAACCTCCTCAACCAGTGTCTAGCCACCCAGAAACCAGGAATCTGATAGCAAGCACTATCTATTATATCACCCCAAAAAAAGCCATTAAGTGCTGGAGTAACACAGCGGGTTATCTCTGGAGAACATGAATAGGTGACATTTTAGGTCAGGATCCTTCTTCAGACTGGCTCACCCACATCCTCTGCCAACAACTTATGTTTGATCATTGCTGAGATGAAAACTTGGATTAACTTCTCCTTGACTTAGACCTCCTGCAGAGTTTGGACCTAAGACCCATGTTTTAACTTTTATATAGTGATAGAGTCATAGAGTAATACACATGTGGAAATAGGCCCTTCAGCCCAACTTGCCCACATCGACCAACATGTGCCATCTACACTAGTCCCACTTGCCTGCTTTCGGCCCGTATCCCTCTAAATCGATCCTGTCCATGTACTTGTCTAATTGCTTTTTAAACGTTGTGATAGTCCCTGCCTCAACTACCTCCTCCGGCAGCTTGTTCCATACACCCACCACCCTTTTGAGAAAAAGTTACCCCTCAGATTCCTATAAAATCTTTTCCCCTTCACCTGAAATCGATGCCCTCTGGTTCTCGATTCCCCTATAATAGATAGTGCTTGCTATCTGGACAAGAGATTTGGTGCATCTACCCAAACTATTCCTCTCATGATTTTATAAACCTTTAAAAAATCACTACACCTCTATAAGGTCAGGTAACACCTGCAGAATTATGCTCTGTTTCAGATGTACAGAGCCCATCACTGTTACTCGCTGTATGAAGGCTGGAAAAACAGCATCAGTCAACTATCTGGTGGCTCGTTATAAAGCCGTCCTTTATAATCTTTAAGGTTATTTCATACATTTCAGTGCTCACTGATATAAAACCTTCACAAATTTGAAGCAGCTTCTGCCTGCCATTTGTTGTAGTTAACTACAGGCTGCAACTGGAAAACAGGGACTTCCCCTTGGATGCAGGGAACTTCCTTTGCATTGCTCAAAGGCAGATAGAAGAGGAACATTGAACTTAATCAAACCATGCAGACCTAAAAAAAGGTCCCTATAGACAGTATGATTCCTCCTGCTCCCGGCCCTACCACCACGTTATAACCCGGACTCGAGTCTGAAGAAGGGTCTCAACCCGAAACGTCATCCATTCCTTCTCTCCAGAGAAGGTGCCTGTCCCGCTGAGTTACTCCGGCTTTTTGTGTCTGTTCCTGTAGACACCTTTTGTGTACATGGTGTGAAGTCAAAGTATGTAATCTACGGAAGAACAAACACTACTAAGACCATTTTTACAAACAAAATGATTGAGAGACTGCCACCACCCACTCTTCCATGTGCAATGAGGTTCTGCATCCTGCTTCAGTGAAATCAAAGGAAAGAAGTGAACTGTAATACTGTGGTTATTAGTTATTTCTGAAATATTCTCATCTTAGAATATCCAAAAACTATTACAGTTACCACGACAAAATGAGAGTTTTTAATTAACAACACCATTTGCTTAGTCAACATTTTGGTTCTGGAAAACTAGTTTTACGTACATGCACTGTTGTTTTAAAGATAATTCACTTTTTCCATAATCCTCTGTTTATGAACCCATCTTTATTTTGTGGTCTGCAAAATGTTTATATTAAACATTGAGTCTTTTCTTTCTGGGTTCCTTGTCCAAAGTAATTCTTCAGTTTTGAGCTTCTCTGCCAGAATAATGACACCTGGGTCGCTGGAAACCAGTGAACCCAACCCTCGACAGTAACCAAAGCCAGAGAGTGTAAGTCCATGGCACTAAGATCACACGATCTTTTCAGACCGCTTTCTTCAACGTCAGTATGTTCCTTATGACCTCATGACCTTAAGATTCTTGTTGACTGCAATATCCAAGTCGATGAGGAAGATAGCGAGCTGCGAGCATCTTAGGTTCGAATACACTCGGACATAGAAACAATGTTTTACAACATTTAGAGGCATAAGCAGCTGCAGATGCTGGAGTCTTGAGCAAAACACAAAATATGTGGAGTAAACTCAGTGGGTCAGGCAGCACCTCAGGTGACGTTTCAGGTTGGAACCCTTCTTCAGATTGATCATAGTCAAGAATCAGTTTGAAGAAGGGACCCGAACCAAAATCACATTACAACATTTAGTTAAGTTTAGTTTAGTTTGGAGATACAGAGTGGAAACAGGGTTTTGGCACACCAATACTGCGCTGACCAGCGCTCACCTTGTACGCTAGCATTATCCTACACACTAGGGACAATTTACAATTTATAGAAGCCACTTAACTTACATACCTGTACGTCTTTGGAGTGTGGGAGGAAGCCGGAGCTCCCGGAGAAAACCCACATGGTCACGGGGAGAACGTACAAACTCTGTACAGACAGCACCCGTAGTCAGGATCGAATTCGGGTCTCTGGTGCTATAAAGCAGCAACTCTACCACTGCACGACCATGCACCAGATGTTTGGCACCATATTGTATGAAAATGAAGTGATGTCATATCAGGACAATAAAGCTGTAGATTCAGCAATGAAGGTGATGCTGAAAGAAGAGAGACAGAGGCGGATGACCTATTTCCCTTTGGGGAACGTCAACACAGGTGGCAGGCCTGTGAGGAGATAATGCTCACCAAGAGCGTGTCCCTCTGAATATAGAAAGGCTTAGTCAACCTGATAAAGTTAAACCATCACTAATATTATGGTTCACCAGCACATTGTATTCTGTATCCGAAATGCATTCTGACCCATGTGCTGATATGACCATATTGTGACGATACACGTCTCCTGACCTTTGTTGAGTTCTGAGGCTGTTATCACTACTGTATCACTTTGTATCAGAAACACACCCACATTGATGGATTAATGTAACCTTAAAATGATTGGAATGAATAGCTCACCATGGTAACATTCAAAGCAAAAATGGGTAATCTTTAACGCAGTCATTTCTTTCAATCCACTTATTATTAAACAATAGTAAGATTAAACGAGAACTTACCAGTTTGAAGTTTGATCTTTATTTTATGAGGACTTACGATGAGCGATTACATGAAGAAACCCCGCCAGTCCGCATGCACGTCAATCTTCAAAGCAGCTGTGTGAAATCACAGATAACAGTAGTCGAAGTGACATAGTAAGATTTAGAGAAGCCTAGAACTACCAGATACGAGTGTTGGGAGTGGAGGGCACGTAATCGCTCATCGTAACTCCTCATAAAATAAAGATCAAACTTCAAACTGGTAAGTTCTCGTTTAATCTTACTATTTTACTTTGGAGTCACGTGAGTGATTCCGTGAAGATTTCAAAGCTCTGTGATTTCATGCCGTGAGAAACGAGTCCACACAACCACAACTGCTTCCATTGACAGATAAGGGAAACATTCATAATAAATAAATAATAATAATAGTAACCCCTCTCACCCGGGAGGAAACTATACAACTGAACCTAAAATAGAGTTGGCAAATACCCCTGGTCTGGCAATGGGTTATTATAATATGTTTGGAAAGTTCGTTCGTTTGACCATCCTGCAGCCGCTAGGATGTGGTCCAGTGGAAAGTACATAACCCTTGCTGCTGATGTTGTAGCAGCCCTGGTGGAGTGAGATTTGAAAATCAGTATCTACTCCTGCATAAACCAAACCACGTTTCACCACCTGGAGATGATCTGAACTGATAACTTCTTATAACGTTTTTTGTAACTAACAAGCATTGCTAGTGCAGAGCCTCTAAGGCTCTTGGTGACCTTGACGTATTGTTGTATATGTGTGACCACACATAACCGAAGGTCCCTGGGGTATGCCATGAAACTAGTTTGAGACCTGACGCCCCTTCTGCTCTGCTTAACTAAATCATAAACATAAAATATTATATTTTTTGCAGATGTAACCATCCTGTCCAGTCGCAATTATGTAGCGACTGAACCCGTTACGCTGAGACCAGCGCCATGAAGATAACTACCTTATGAGAGCCGGGCCAAAGCTAAGGATGTAGCTGGAGCCCCCTGGTGAAGTAGTGTTAACACAATGTCAATATCCCATACTGCCCTGTACTTGTCCTGGGAGAACTTGTGTTAAAGATATCCTTTAAAACCCGATACCCGAGGGTGAAACCCAACAGAGTGGGTCCCTTTCGCTGCAGCAAATATGATGGGAAGGCAAGTTGGGCACAGTTAATAGCCCTATAACTCAATTCTTGTCAAAGACCCATTTGAAAATGAACTCCAAGTAATCTGTACCGTATTAAATGTAACATTAGCATTTAAACAAAACGCTTCCCATCTCCTGAAGAGGAAATGTACTGCTTTTTTGATGCTATCCCTGCACTCTGCAGTGAGCACATATATGGATCGGTGTGACAACCCGAGCCTTAGGAGCAGTCTACTCAGAATCTGCAAGTTAATAAATTGATTGTATCATGCAGAGGCTGGTTTCCCGAGCAAAGTTTTACGTTTAGAATAACCGTATAAGGATGTATTATTATTCCCGACAAAAGCGGGCATCATGGCTGCAAAGGCCAATCATACAGTAGTAAAACCTAAAGCAGGATCTTGCTGACTTTATTTCAAGACCCGACTGATGAGGCAAAATGGAGGAAGACATAAACGAACATTCCTCCTCCTTGTAGCGAGAATGTATCTCTCGCCACTGTTATGCCACATATTTTTGCAACCGGTGAATGAGCATGAAAACAAACATATCGATATTCGATGTTCCATCGAACCATAATTTCATAAAATAATTTGTGATCCAGCACCCATTCTGTGTGGTCATTGATCTGTACGTGATGATACACCAGTGGCAAATGAGATTAGGTAAATTATTACAGGATACTTTTACTTGATTGCACCCATGTGACTAACATATGCCACCATCATAGTGTATCAACTTGAAGTTGAGCATGCAGATTATGCATATTCGCTCAATAACCCTTTAACCTATAGAATGCACCTAGTGTCTATAAATAGTTGATACCAATAACTGAAGAATTGGCAACTCAAGCAAATCTCCTCCACTTCCGAACTAGAGATGGTATTCACAATTTTCCACCTGAGAGCACTTAGCATCAGTTTGTAATATAATTGAAATTTTACTGACCAAACTACTGGAGCAATGCTGAATACTGTTCGTCCATCATTGTGACTTTGGTAGCTTCAGCTGGTAATAGCATAGGTCTGTTAACAATGACCTACATGGCATTTGAGAGGTTGCTACTTTGCACGATGTAAGTTCCACCACTTGCACAGCTGAATCACAGCTACTATATTGCCAATTACTCTTGATGAATAGAAGGCTGCTTTATAACAACAAGGTTGTTACAGGCTTCTATTAACTCCAATCTCTTGCCCTAGGGCAGAGTCACAGGTTAATTAATAGTTAAAGGTAAATCCCAATGATCAACAAGTCTATTTGGTATCAACTTAAATTTAACTGGATGGATGAGGAACCCCAATTTCAGATATAGTTTGAGGCTGAAACAGTTGATTTTAGCAAAATACAGCATTAGAATATCATCCAGTCAAGACATAACAAGTGTTTTTGAAGTCTGAGTAGTCCAAGCACCGATTTTAGTAATTTGGTAAATAACCTGGGAGCTGAAGTTAATCCATTTACAATGCTTTATTGTTATCATTGCCTCATCCTGACAATTTCAAATGTCTCCGGTGATCCCTGTAAATGGGAACTGAATAGAATGTATCTTTGAGATCGATGCATGCCATAAATATCCTTATGAAAATCAGTTGTAAGTCAGTAATGACGTTTCCTATTCGGAAAAGTTGATACTGCACATGCGAGTTAAACGACATTCTCCATCTTTCACAATGAACTGGCCACGCCTGCCATCATTCCGTGCCTGCCTCGAATGACAACTCTGGCCCAATTTCCGAGCCTGTCTTGAATGACAATCCTGGACATAATACTTAGCCTACCTTGAAAGACAACTCTGGCCATAATACTGTGCCTGCCTCAAAAGACAATTCTGGCCCCAATTCCAAGCCTGCTTGGAATGCTAGTATTGTGCAGTTTTACATGGTTAGATGCCGCTAATGTAGATGACAATACCTTAACCATTTGTGTGTTGTACAAACAAGTCTAAATATTACCAACTTGTAAGTGGTCCACTTACCCCATGTTTCGGAAGTGCCAGACCCACCTACCTGCCTGGTTACCTTGGTTGTAGAGTATGACTGGTAGGGTGCGTGCAACCTCTGCCCAGCTTTCACGCTGCCATCAGCTTCAGTGAACCGCTTACTGCCGATGGAGGCGTGGGGTGTGTTGTCGCCGAAACGATGAAGCTTTGCTCGTCGTTGGTACCTTGATTGGTCCGACAGCTTTTGCTTCCTCATCCAGGTTTTGCCTGTTGAATAGGTCTTACCTGAACCAAAGATTCGTCTCTAATGTCCCCCTGATAGCGCTGTTCACTGCTGGCACTTGTAGCGTGAGGGGAACTCTGGCCCCTTCCGGGTATTTTGCCAATGGCTGGTAACCAACTCTTCTGGCAGCAACACCTTCGTTTGCGAGGATTCCCTTGATGCCATACGCATGTGGTCCAGTATGTTCCACGGACATACTTTAGAATTTGAAGTCAGTTACATACTGACCACTCGCACTCCCCTCCACAGAGAGGGAGATTTGTAGGCAGCCCTGAAACAGGTGCTGCCGCAGGCCCCTGAGGATACCTGCGCTGATATGGCCCCTTCAACGGACCTATACCAGGTTGGAACATCACATTTGTGGGTTAAACGCCCGAAGGCGCTATCCATGCTTCATTTTTTCCTTGCGGGCACGTCAATTTAAGCCCTTCATGCCTCGTGGTATGCTCTCCGCTATACCTTCGATCTCCTGAATCAGAAAACTGACCCCGAATGCTCCCCTCCTCAGAGAGGGAGACATTGTGCAGCCCTGTAACATGTGCCGCTGCCGCGGGCTCACGAGGAGACCCGGCTGAGAGCTCCCTCCATCGGAGCATATCATTGTGGAGCAACCTCTCCATTAGGTGCTCCATGTGGGGTAGACGTCCGAAGACGCTACCCATTGAATGAGGGAAACCCTCCTGGCCTGACTCACCCGAGTCCATAGGCCTGACCGACTTATTGTTGGTTTTACCCCATGTCCTGGGGACCACAGCGGCACTGTCAGCGACTCTGGTGGTGATACCGCCTTCCTCCTGGATTTACGCCTCCACGGGAACCACAGCTGTCTGGAATCCGCTGACTGCATTGTCAGCGACTGGTGTAGCGAACCCAACTACCCGCACTTCTGCGGTCCGGACCGGAGTGTCCCCACGGCCCATAACCGGTTTCCCCGCGGCCGGTCCGGACTTCGCGACAATATCCAGCAGGAAACCTCTGTAAGAAGAGGTTCCTGCAAGAGAAAACAGAACCTGGTAAGAAATACAAACTTACCTCTAGGTTTAAACTTACCGCTGGCAGGAGCGACGTGCCTGCCAATCAGTCGCTGCGCCATGCGACAGACGTAATGACGCGCATGTGGACTGGCGGGGCTTCTTCACGGAATCACTCACGTGACTCCGAAGTAAAATCTGTATATTAGATTGATTATAGGCCCAAAATGCTGGAAGCGGAACAGGCAGCATCTCTGGATAGAAAGAATGGGTGACGTTTCAGGTCGAGACCCTTCTTCAGACTGAGAGTCAGGAGAGAGACAGACACAGAGATAAGGAAGGGTAAGGTGTGCGAACGAGACATCAAAGGGGATGCGAATTAATTAATTTGGCATTGAGGCTTTACTCAAATAAACTCAACATTATTAATTTAGCTCTGATTTACTCCATAGTTTATAAATCACCAGTTTGTGTGGTGTCGAGTAGCTGAGGATGGTCAGTGGATGGTCATAGATCTGTCTCTTCATTATTAATTATGCAGTATTTCACCACAAGATTGTGCTTTGGTGATTTGTTTCCCAGCCACAAACAGCACAGCTCACTCCTATTCTAAGATATTTCCCACATGGAGTCTATCGATTCCATCCTTGTACAATGTCAGTGTCTTTGGGGAACGTTGACTCATGCTCAACACCGCGTGCAGAGTAAAGCTTGATCCCTGGTTAAACTCACGCAAGTCCCTGCCAAAGATAGACACAAAATGCCGGAGTGACTCTCTGGAGAGAAGGAATGGGTGACGTTTTGGGTCAAGACCCTTCTTCAGACTGGTTTGTGGTTTCTTCTTATAAACCAGTTTTAAACTGGTTTTAAAGCAGCATCTGCAGTTCCTTCCTACACAAGTCCCTGCCAACACTTTGCTACTCATGCCAGGTGAATCACAGATGATAACAGCAGCCAAAAAGCATAGAATCTGAAACATTCAGTTGTCTGTCTCTGAAATGTCTGCAATAAAGGCCAATACAAACATGCGTCAGAAGAAGGGTTTC
This sequence comes from Malacoraja senta, assembly GCA_038087875.1. Lineage (NCBI taxonomy): Eukaryota > Metazoa > Chordata > Chondrichthyes > Rajiformes > Rajidae > Malacoraja > Malacoraja senta. The sequence goes on along the minus strand of JAXLNO010005206.1, from coordinate 281,533 downwards.
GGCCCAAAACGTTGCCTATTTCCATCGCTCCATAGATGCTGCCGCACCCGCTGAGTTTCTCCAGCATTTTTGTCTACCTGCATATTAGAATACTTTGCTCGTTGTTTTTGTTTGAGAAACTGTGAGTGCTTTTGTTGGAATCGCAGTGCATCTTGGTGCATGTTCGAGCAACCTACTTAAATGATCTCATCAATCTTCTCGGGAACATCATATGCCATAATTCAGAAAACAATGAATTTACCATAGAAAATATTTGCAATGGTAAATTAATTGTAATGTAAATAACAGTTTTATGAAATGAGGGAGTGCTGTATTAATGTGTAGGAAGGATCTGCAGATGCTGGTTTACAACGAAGATGGACACAAAATAATGCAGTAACTCAGCGGGACAGGCAGCATCTCTGGGTAGAAGTGACGTTTCAGGTCAAGACAGTCTGAAGAAGGACCCGAAACTTCACCCATTCCTTCTCTCCAGAGATGCTGCCTGTCCCGCTGAGTTACTCCAGCATTTTGTGTCTATCTTGAGTGCTGTATTAACTCAGCAGCATCTGGCAGCATCCCTGGAGGGAAAGGATAGGTGACATTTCAGATCAGGTCCCTTCTTCATACTGATCCTGGAGGCCCATACTTGCCAGATGCCTTTTCGCTTTCCCCTGAAAACATAATTAAATTGACCTCTGCATTATGTCGATGGTAAGTGTTAGCGCACAGAATTGCCCTGCATGCACGGAGCCTAATGTTGGAGGGTAATGCTGCAGGCAGCCAATCCTCCTGACTCAATTCCCACAAACCATCAATGATAATTTTCTCCCCCATTTACACGGGCGGTACGGTGGCACAGCAGTAGAATTGCTACCTTACAGTGCTTACAGCACCACAGACCCGGGTTCAATCCCGACTACAGAAGCTGACTGTACAGTGTTTGTACGTTCTCCCCGTGACCGCATAGGTTTTCCCCTGTTCTTAGGTTTCCTCCCACACTCCAAAGACGTACAGGTTTGTAGGTTAATTGGCTTGATTATAAATGTAAATTGTCCCTAGTGTGTGTAGGATAGTGTTGATGTGCGGGGATCGCTGGTCGGTGCGGACTCGGTCGGCCAAAAGGCCTGTTTCTACACTGTATCTGTATGGCACACACAGTGTACCTGCCACTCATCGCTTGGCAGGTACAGGCCACAGGGCTTTCAAGAATGGTTTGGTTTCACCTCTCTGCAACCAAGTAGTGAGCTCCTTTCTGGAATTGGGGAGATCCCAGAAGTCTGTCCAAATCAGGGTTCTATTTAGTCAGTGGGACCCCAATTCCTCTTTCAATCTGGGGAAAGCCACCACGTCATTCCTCAGGTAAATGGAGCCATTTGTACTTGGCCTATCTGCCAAGTTGGGCAAAAATAAACAGGAATAGTTTGCATTTATTTTGCAACTTCAGGAAGAGTAAAACACTGCAGAGAACCTCTACAAAGGGTGGCACGGTGGCGCAGTGGTAGAGTTGCTGCCTCACGGCACCAGGGACCTGGTTTTGATCGTAACTACGGGTGCTGCCGGAACAGGGGATGTACATTCTCCCCGTGACCTGCGTGGGTTTTCTCTGGGTGCTCCGGTTTCCTTTCGCACTCCAAAGACGTAAGGGTTTCTAAGTTAATTGGCGTTGGTAAAATTATAAATTGTCCCTAGTATGTTTAGGAAGGTGTTGAGGCGTGAGGATCGATGGACGCAGTGGGCCGAAGGGCCTGTTTCCGCACTTTATCTCTTATTTAAACTAAACTAAACTAAGTTACAGTTACAGCTATTATGTTGGAAACACAGCTGCTAATTCACACTTCATGAGCTCCCACAGACTGCAACATGATGATGGTCAGATAATCTGTATTGAGAGATTCAATGTCATAGTCCAAACCAAACTTGATCCTTTGTTAAATTCATACATCTACCAACACATTTATACATGAGTTTTTAACTCACACGAGGCGAATCACAGATGATTACTGCAGCCAAGAAGTACAGAACCTGAACACATTTAGTGCGTGTTTCTGAAATATCTGCAGGGAAGGCCAATAAGGAAAATATGACTGGAGACTACTTAGCACATTTTTATGCTTTGAGTACATTTCAACCAAGCCAATATTAGTCCTGTGCCTGGGATAACTTCTTTGTTTTTCCACCAAACAGCACCAAGGGATCATTTACTTCCTTTTCATGAGATGATTAGATGAGATGAGATGATTCAAGATCTCATTTGAAAACAGTTAAACATTTTGAACTGAGAGTCATTTATTTGTCTCTGAATCCTTTGGCTTTAGCTGCACCTAGAGGAGGAAGAGAAAAACTTGATGGACCTCTGGAATCTCTGAAAGGAATAATGCAGGTGGGTAAAGAAGCCATTGGTGAAGATACCTTGGCTGTGATCAGTCTGGGACGGGGTAATTTCAAGAAAAGGTAGGCTCACTACACAGGGCATTATAGGGAATCGGAGGGCTTGGGAAAGATGGTGGCTTCATCTACAAAAGTGCAACTCAGGAAGAGATTGGGATGAGCTGATAGACTATGGATAGGCTATTGAACAACTGTGGTGTGTTGGAGAGATGTTGGTTTGAAGATGTTGGGTGGGAAACCCATTGGGGACGGGGAGGGGGGGAGTGGGAAACATCCCCCCATGTTGTGAAAGGTGGGGGATAATCCCCCCCCCCCCATGTTTTGTAATCTGGATTTTGAAATTTAGTGGAAAATAATCTATTAAAATCTCCGCTTTCCGCGAGACAGTGGGGGTGACACTGTTAAGCGCTTGTTAAATGTATCTATTAACGTCGTATTAACACGATGTGTCACCAATTGTGTATTACTGAAGGTATTCACGGAGAATTTCTTAAAGCTGATGCGGCTACAATTACCTTTTGAACATTGGATGTATTGGTGGATGGAAAAGATTTAAACGGATATCGGATTTAAACGGGTCAGGTCATTAAGGGCTCCGGTTGAACGGGTTTCCTGGCTGCCTTGCAGGTAAGTCTCTCATTCACGGTTACTCACATTATTTAGTATGTTTTTCTCTCTATCTCTCTCCCCTCCAAGGTTGGTACTTCTGTTTGCCTTTATTTACTTCAGTTTTATTTGTTTAAGTGTTATTCATCACATTGTAGCTTTTGAAAGATTCAAGCGGGTATCAGACGCTTTCTAAGGGCTGAATCGGCCCGTTCGTGGGGCCTTTCATTGCCCGGTGCGGCTTAAAATCAAACTGCTGCATCGAGGCAATCGAGACGATCGAGGCTCCCGATGTTGAAACCCTCGCCGGCCGATTTTAAGCCGCGCCGGGCAATGAAAGTCCTCGCGAATGGGCTGATTCAAACCCCACGATCCGTGGCAGACGAAGCTGCTGTTGCTGGAGTTTGTAGTCGGTCACCAACCAGGTTAGCTCGCGATGTTACCATCCACAGGGCCCACGGCCGAAGCCTTGTGTGTGTGTGTGTGTGTGTGTGTGTGCTCATGCGCATGCGTGTGTGTGTGTGTGTGTGGTGTGTGTGTGTGTGTGTGTGTGTGTGTGTGTGTGTGTGTGTGTGTGTGTGTGTGTGTGTGTGTGTGTGTGTGTGCGCGTGCGCGTGCGCGCGGCCACCAAGGAATTGTGTGTCCCCCTCATGTTTTGATAGAGATTTCCCCCCCTGATTGAAACATTCAAACAGGAAATTCCAGAAGGAATGGGCACAGTTCCAGGAAGTGAGGTTAGAGATGAAAGATTGCAAGGAAATATGTTTTCAGTTTGTGCTTGTTGCATTTTAAGGATAGGTTCACTGATGATGGTTTTGAAAAGATCGGAGACAATACCCAATTTTAGACTTGAGGGAGCCAACCGGGTGTTTGTGTCTAAGGAATAACTGGAATTAGAGAGTGTAAGCTCTGATGAGGTTCTTTGAATAGCTTCAACAGTGTAGGTGAGTGGACTGTTAAACTGTGAACTGATAGTGGTGGAGATAGCATAAAGAGTGACATACTATAGGCGAGGTAGTTGGCTATTTAGTAGTTCCAGAGCAAAGGAGATTAATCCAGATAAATGTGAGGCAATGCTTGTTGTTAGCACTGATGAGGCTCGGTACACACAACATGAATGATAAGGTCTTAGGGAGTAATAAAGAACCATTGAGTACAAGAGCATAGATCCTTGAAGGAAGCCACTCAGATAGACAACAGTGGTGGCACAGTAGAGCTCAGGCCTCGCAGTGCCAGAGACCCAGTTTTGATCCTGACCTCGGGCGCTGTCTGCGTGGAGTTTACATGTTTTCCCTGCGACTGCGTGGGTTTCCTCCGGGTGCTTGGTTTCTTCCCACACCCCAAAGATGTACGGGGTTACAGGTTAATTGGCCTCTGTAAATTGTCCCTAGTGTGTATGAGTGAGTGAGAAAGTGAGATAATGTGGAACTAGTGTGAACGGATGAGCATTGGTCAGCGTGGGGTCAGTGGGTGGAAGGGCATGTTTCCATTCTCTATCTCCAAAACTAAAAATAACTAAAACTAAAACATTGTTAGGAAGGCATATGGGACAATAGTCATGCAGAAGAAGGAAGGTTATCTTGGTGGCCGATTAGGAAAAGGGGAGATGCAGCGAGACCTGGGTGTCATGGTACACCAGTCATTGAAAGTAGGCATGCAGGTGCAGCAGGCAGTGAAGAAAGCGAATGGTATGTTAGCTTTCATAGCAAAAGGATTTGAGTATAGGAGCAGGGAGGTTCTACTGCAGTTGTACAGGGTCTTGGTGAGACCACACCTGGAGTATTGCGTACAGTTTTGGTCTCCAAATCTGAGGAAGGACATTATAGCCATAGAGGGAGTTCAGAGAAGGTTCACCAGACTGATTCCTGGGATGTCAGGACTTTCATATGAAGTAAGACTGGATAGACTCGGCTTATACTCGCTAGAATTTAGGAGATTGAGAGGGGATCTTATAGAAACTTACAAAATTCTTATGGGGTTGGACAGGCTAGATGCAGGAAGATTGTTCCCGATGTTGGGGAAGTCCAGGACAAGAGGTCACAGCTTAAGGATAAGGGGGTAATCCTTTAAGACCGAGATGAGAAAAAACTTTTTCACACAGAGAGTGATGAATCTCTGGAACTCTCTGCCACAGAGGGTAGTTGAGGCCAGTTCATTGGCTATATTTAAGAGGGAGTTAGATGTGGCCCTTGTGGCTAAAGGGATCAGGAGGTATGGAGAGAAGGCAGGTACGGGATACTGAGTTGGATGATCAGCCATGATCATATTGAATGGCGGTGCAGGCTCGAAGGGCCGAATGGCCTACTCCTGCACCTATTTTCTATGTATCTATGTATCTATGTATCTTATGCTGTAACTTTATCTATATAATTAATCTCATCTTGATCACCTCCTGTCTGCGCTGTATATTGATTAAAATAAAAACGCTACCATATATCGCTATGATTTTTTGGCCATCTTACTCACAGTCCAGTACTTACTTACTGAGCAGGCCCTGATGATTTTTCCCATCGATGAAAAATAAAAAAGTTATTGAGATCCTCTCGCCTGTCAATCACCACAATGAAGGTAACGCCCCTTCCGTGGGGGGGGGGGGGTGGGGGTGCAGGACTATAAAACCCTGGATGCCTGGACGTGACTCAGTCACTCTGCAAGATCGTGAGGGAGAGGCCACGACTCTCATTCTAAGCTGTGAATCAACTGAACTGTGAGTCTGCAATGTACCTGCAATAAATGATTTGTTAGCCCTTAATGACGATGCCATGAGTTGTTTGGCCTGCTGCCCTGCCTGTGCTTGAAACTGCAATGCTTTATTAGGTCCGACTGTGTTTGGAAGGAATAAATGCTTTATTAGTTCCGACTGTGTTTGGTTCAAAAGTCCAGCTCATTTCGTGACTGGTCACGCTGATTGTGGACAGGTCACGCTGATTGTGTAATTTCTGGTGCGTGTAGAAGTTGCGCTGATTGCGGAAGTGGCGCTGACTGCGGAAGCCCCAAAGTGGAGAGGCCGTGCTCAGAGTGTGAGTATTCAAGAAAGTTTACTGCCATATGGTGTGTGAGTCAGGGTGTGTGTGTATGTGTGTGTGAGTGTGTGTCAGCGTCTGTGTGTGAGTATCTGTGTGTGAGTGTCTGTGTGTGAGTGTGTCTGTGTGAGTGTGTCTGTGAGTGGGAGTGAGTGAGTGAGTGAGTGTGTGTGTGTGTGTGTGTGTGTGTGTGTGTGTGTGTGTGTGTGTGTGTGTGTGTGTGTGTGTGTGTGTGTGTGAGTGGTCTCAGTGACTGAGCTGCCAGCCCAAGAATCTATTCGGCCCACAATGTCCATACTAGCCCTCTGAAAACCAGTCCCTTTGGCCCACAACACCATGCTAGCACTCCAGAAAGCCCCCCCCCCCCTCCCCACTGGCCAGCAATATTGGCATTGGTGGAGAGGTGGAATATTGAGTTGGGGGACCAGCCCAACTGGTCCCACTTAGTCTAGTAATATTCTGGATGGACCTCAGCTGGAGTTTTGCATGCAGTTCTGGTCATTGGGCTAGAAGAAGGATGTGACAGTACTGGAGAGAGCGCAGAGGAGATTCACCAGGACATTGCCTGCGATGGATCCGTTCAGTTATGAGGAACGACTGGAGAAGCTACGTCTATTCTCCCTGGTGAGGATGAGATTAAGAGGGGACATAACTGAGGAATATTACATTTTGAGGTGTAACTATAAGGTAGATTGCAGGAACCCTCTCCTCACAGGTAGATAAAACTAACGGACATAGAGTCCAGGAAAGGGGGGGGAAAGATTGACAGGAGATGTGACGGGTGCATTCTGCAGCCAGGGTCTGGTGACTACCTGGAGAACACTAACAGTGAGAGTAGTAGGAGCTGAGTCATTGACAGCATTGTTTCGCTGAACACCTCCGCTCAGTCTGCCGAAACCTACCATATCTCCTGGTCGCTAAACACTTTAACTCCCCCTCCCATTCCCACACTGACCTATCTGTCCTGGGTCTCCTCCACTGTCAGAGTGAGGCCCAGTGCAAATTGGAGGAACAGCACCTCATATTTAGCTTGGGCAGCTTACACGCCAGCGGTATGATTATTGACCATTAACTTCAAGTAACCATTGCTTTCCCTCTCTCTCCATCCCTCTCCATTCCTAGTTCTCCCACCAGTCTGACTGTCCTCCTGATTAAATTTTATTTCTGTATGCTTTGTTGTCATCTTTTAGCTAACAATGATCTATTCTACATTGTCCTTGAACAGCATCCCCTTTGATGTCTCATTTTTACACCTAACACTTCCTTATCTTTGTGTATCCCTCTCCCCTGAACCTCAGTCTGAATAAGCGTCTCGACCCAAAACATCACCCATTCCATCCATCCAGAGATGCTGCCCGTCCCGCTGAGTTACTCCAGCATTTTGTGTCTCTCTTCCACATTTAAGAACTGCCTGGATGAGCACTTGAACTGCTGAGGCATAGATGTTCTATGGACCATGTGTTGGGCGATGGTATTCATAGGGAAGGCAGCACACATGTCAGTGAGGAGTTGGGCTGGTTGGCCCTTGGCTTATCGTACGATTCAGTGACTTTAATAAAAATGTTAAAAGGCCAAAGGAAAACTAATTAAAAACAATAAAACCAATTAAAGGAGCACCATTAAATCAAATAAAAAGTATATTTCCCTTGGCAGCATTTGCTTCCATTCATTTCCTGGGGACTGGAGTTTCAGAGCCAGGTTAAGTGGGCATAATTCCCAGTCTGAGAGTTGGGAAGTCTTCAGTCGTCACGCCACCTGGTCAGACTTCATGAGGATTCTGCAGAGGTGACGTGAGGTGACCAGGAACACCAGTGGCAGGGTGAAACCTGCCATTGCTCTCTGAGACCCCACCGGCACTGGAGATGTGGTGAGAAACATGGGCTTGTCCTGGCAGCAGTGCTGTTGTCAGGGCAGTCGACCTGCGTCACTGCACCTTTGTTGATATATGACAGCCGGAACTGAATATTACATCCCACATGGGCTCCGACCAGCAAGCATGTACTGTGCATTGCGGGTCTGCAGTCAGAGGGTGAGAAGATCTTACTGTCATTGTACAGGGTGTGTTCACACCTGAATCACACCTGAAGTACCTGAGCAGTGTAGAGGTCCGTTCCCCAAGGAGAAATATGTTGTGCCTTGTGGACAGGGCATTGCGGTATCATAGATTAATTCCTGGTCGGAGAGCTTTCCCTGTGACTGGATGCCGTGCAATGTGTAGGAAGGAACTGCAGGTGCTGGTTTACACCGAACATAGACACAAAATGCTGGAGTAACTCAGCGGGACAGGCAGTATTTCAGGATAGAAGGAATGGGTGATATTTTGGGTCGAGCCCCTTCTTCAGACTTGCTTTCTCAACCCAAAATGTCACCAGCATCTAGATGTGCTGCCTGTGCTGCTGAGTTGTATCTGTGTAGGATGCCATGTAAGATGGGCTGTGCTCCAGGTAGCACATTCATTCTGAGAGGGATTGATGGGGTAAAATTGTGATGGACTATAGACTGGATGGACATCTACCCTTGAGCTGGCAAATTGTTTCTGGCTGACACACATGTTCCCTGGTGTTCATGGACAGGCTGGCCAAACTTCCAAATGGTTGGAGAATTAAGTAGTAAACTGGGCCAATGGCTCCTTGCTCCTTGTAGATGACTGCCTCATGGGGATAAGAACATAACCGCCCCCACACTGCACAGGGCAGGCAATGCTCGGTGCTGGCAGGGATCTGCTCGGAGGTGTCTCTCAGCCATGTTCTGTATGGACATAAAAAGCAGGAGTAACTCAGCCGGACAGGCAGTGTCTCTGGAGAGAAGGAATGGGTGACATTTTTTGGTCGAGACCTTTCTTCAGACTGAGAGTCAGGGGAGAGGGATACATAGAGATATGGAAGGGTGCGGGGTGAAAACGACAGATCAAAGGGGACGATGCTCTAGGAATATGTAGAATGGTTCATTGTTAGCTGAGGGAAAGGTGACATTCAGGCGTACAATCAGGAGGACAGTGAAACTAGTCAGAGAACTAGGGTGAGGAGGGATGGAGAGAGAGGGAAAGCAGGGGTTACTTGAAGTTAGAGAAGTCAATATTCATACCACTGAGGTGTAAGCTGCCCAATAAGATAGAGCTGACTAATGTCACCTGGGGAAAGGTATATTTAACAAAATATTTTCAAAATTCTTGCAGCCAGCTTTATGCTTCTTTAAAATGCATGAACGCGGTCTCCACTGACACCAAAGCTCATCAGTGTAAACATTCCTGAATATCCACTCCCTTTCCAACAGTCTCTGAGATCCCACACCCCAGATATCCCTCCCAACTCCCTAAACACTCGACTCAGCTGCTTCCCAGGGCTACCCTCAGCCAGGGACCTTCCACCAAGCAGTCAAGGTGATCACTAGCATTGAAGAGGAGCCAGCAGTGTTGGTGGTGAAGATGGTCCACTGGGCTGAGGGTTCCTGGCTCCCAGCCCCACGGAAAGGGACCTGGTTCAGTGGTGGGCAGGAGGTCAGAGATTTGATGCTTCACCAAGGAAGTCTGCTCAGACCTACCGACCCAAAGCAAAAGTACGGACTGGAAATTACTGAGAAGGTCAGTCATTTTGCACTGAAATGAAAGTAAATGTGTTGTGAGTCATGGCATTAGACAGTATGGAAACAGGCCCTTCTTCCCACTCGTCCATACTGACCGAGGTGTCTGCTAATTTCCTGCATTTGGCTCTTATCCCTCTGAATCATTCCCATCTGAATACCATCCTAAATGTCTGTTTAACTCCTCTGCAGCTTATTCCATATACTCACCACCCTCTGTGAGAAAAAGTTGATCCTCCAGTCCCCTTTAATCTTTTCACTGTCGCCTTAAACCTACGTCCTATAGTCTTGGGCTCCACTACCTTGCGAGAAAATATGTAACCATCCCCCTTATCAATGCATCTCATGATTTTATACACCTCGAGAAGGTCACTGCTCAGCCCCCTTCATTCTAGGAGAAACAGTCCCGGCCTATCCAATCTCTATTACAACTCAAAGTCCCCAGTCCAGACACCATTGCTGTGAATCTTCACTGTACCCTCTTCAACATAATCACATCCATTCTATGGCATGGTGGTCAGAACTGCACACATTATTCCAACTACACAGAAAGCTGTAAATCTATGGATTTCTTTGTGCCAAGAAGAGTATGGCTGCTTGGTTAGAGTCATAGAGTCATAGAGTGTTAGAGTGATACAGCGTGGAAACAGATCCTTCAGGCTAACTTGCCCACACCGGCCAACATGTCCCAGCTATACTAGTCCCACCTGCCTGCGCTTGGTCCATATCCCTCCAAACCTGTCCTATCCATGTACCTGTCTAACTGTTTCTTAAATGTTGGGATAGTCCCGGCCACAACTATCTCCTCTGGCAGCTTGTTCCATACACCCACCACCCTTTGTGTGAAAAAGTTACCCCTCGGATTCCTATTAAATCATTTCCCCTTCACCTTAAACCTATGTCCTCTGTACTTGATTCCCCTACTCTGGGCAAGAGACTCTGTGCATCTACCCGATCTATTCCTCTCATGATCTTATACACCTTTATAAGTTCATCCCTCATCCTCCGGTGCTCCAAGGAATAGTGTCCCAGCCTACTGAACCACTGCCTATAGGTCAGACCCTTGTAAATAGGTACACCCTCGTAAATCTTCTCTGCACCCTTTCCAGCTTGACAATATCTTTCCTATAACACAGTGCCCAGAACAGAACACCATACTTTTAATGTGGCCTCACCAACATATTGTACAAAAATCACTCCCAAACTACCACCAACATGTCTCCTGCTGCACCAGAGAATTAAAGACCCTTGACCACTGCTACACGACCATCAAGGATGCCTATCGCTCTATCCCTCGCCCTCACTTCGGGAATTTCGACCATTCAGTGGTGCTGCTTATTCCTGCCTACAGGCAGCAACTGAGGAGCACGCCCCCAGAGGTGAGGACTGTACAGAGCTGGTCTGGGGTTGGGGGGGGGGGGGGCAGAAGAACAACTACAGGACTGCCATACACTGGGCAATGTTCAAGGACTCGGCAACGGACCTGAATGAATACACCACAGTCGTTACAGACTTCATAAGGAAATGTGTTGAGGACTGCGTTCCAACAAAAACCTTCCGAATGGTTCCTAACCAGAAGTCTTGGATGAACCATGAGATCCGCATTCTTCTGAAGACCAGATCTCGGGCATTCAGGTCTGGTGACGCAGGGGTCTATAAGAAGTTAAGAAGTCCAGATACGATCTTGACAAGGCCATCAAAAAGGCCAAAAGGGACTTCTGCTCTAAGCTGGAGGATGTTCGGCAACTGTGGCAGGGTTGAATGCCATCACCTCCTACAAGGCGAAATCAGGAGGCGGCACAAACGACAGTGAAGCATCACTCCCTGACGAGCTCAATGCGTTCCACGCACGGTTCGATAGGGAGAACACTGATGTGCCTTCCCGAGCCCTCATTCGCCCTGATGGTATTACAGTCACAGTCACAGAGGCTGACATCAGAAGATCCTTCAGAGGGGTGAACCCTTGGAAAGCACCTGGACATGATGGTATACCCGGTCGAGTTCTCAAAACCTGTGCAGACCAACTGTCTGGAATTTTTACGGACATTTTCAACCTCTCACTTCTGAGGTCTGAGGTTCCCACCTGCTTTAAGAGGGCATTAATAATACCAGTGCTCAGGACGAGTAAGGTGACGTGCCTCAATGACTATCGACCTGTGGCACTAACGTCAGTGGTGATGAAGTGCTTTGAGAGGTTGGTTATGGGGCAAATCAACTCCTACCTCGACAAGAATCTCGACCCACTAGATTGCCTACTATCACAACAGGTCAACGGAGGATGCGATCTCACTGGCTCTCCACTCCGCACTGGACCACTTGGACAATAGAAACACTTACGTCAGGCTGCTGTTTATAGGCTACAGCTCAGCGTTGAAAACTATAATTTCCTCCATGCTGGTTACCAATCGAGGACCTGGAATTGAGTGGAGGCTACTGCACTGAGGAGTTCCCTGCAACCTGTTTCTCTCGCGGTTCACACTCGCCAGCTGCCTGCCACTTTTGCGGGCTGGAAGAGTCTGTGTACCACCGTGTGCGGACGTGGCGCCGACGGACGAGAAGCCGAATCAAAGAAGTGGAAGTCAAATAACCGAATGGAAACAAAGCCGAAATGCCAAATAAAAGAAAGGGTGGGACGCCTAAATGCAAACTAACTGAAAGGGCGAGATGCCTAAAAGCCAACTAACCGAAAGGCTGCTTCGCCTAAAAGCAAACTCGCCGAATGGTTGCTCTGCCGAAACGCCACCTACCCGAAAGGTGGCATCGCCTACACGCCAACGAACCGAATACCGCTCAACAGAAAAGTCAAATAATGGACATGACGTTGCCGGGGGGCAGGACATGCTAGTGATTGGTCCAAACCCCCGCGTCCTACACATCACTGCAGAGGGATGAACATTATCCCACACCTCAGCTCCACCCGACCCGCAGCCCGTGGAGGGTGGCCGTGGGAGAGTGGGGGCTGTCCTGAGGGATGCGCTCCTTCCGCCGCTGTGGGTTGTGTGGGAAAATGACCCCCACCCTCCTGCCGGTGGAGACGGGAGCCTGGGGGTCATTTTCCCACACAAGCCATAGGTGACGGGGCAATCTGAACCCAAGCACCAAGTTGAAAGCGGCCGAAGGAACGCAACCCTCAGGACAGCCCCTACTCTCCCACAGCCACGGCTGCCCTCCGCCTCATCTCCCCCTGTGCGATTGTACTGTGACGGGCTGCGGGTCAGGTGGAGCAGAGGTGTGGGATAGGCTGGTCCCTCCGCCCACCCAGAGTCACTGACTGCGATGCACCGCCATCGGAGCCCAACTCCCACACCAGGGTGATTCCCCCCCCCCCCCCCGACCCCCGGACCCTGACACACACACCTCGAGGACAGACGGCCGAGGAATAGTAAATCGCTTTTAAAACATGGGGGGGGGGGGGGGACACACACACATTCCCTGGCAGGCCGATGACAAGTGTGCATGACAACGAACAATTTTATCTCCTCCCATTCCCCTCCCCCTCCCCCCCCCAAGGTGCGCATCCCTCGGGACACCCTTCACAGGCTGTGGGTCGGGTGGAGCGGAGGTGTGGGACAATGTTCACCCCTCCACAGTGATGTGATGGACGCGGGGGCTGTACCAATCGCTGACATCCATCCATACCTTTCGGGTAGGTGGTGTTTTGGCAGAGCGGCCATTCGGTGAGTTTGCTTTAAGTGACGCAGCCTTTCAGTTATTTGGCTTTTAGGCGTCCCGCCCTTTTGGTTAGTTGGCATTTCAGCTTTGTTTCCATTCAGTTATTTGGCGTTTCGGCTTTGTTTCCATTCAGTTATTTGGCTTCCACTTCTTTGCTTCGGCTTCTCGTCCGTCGGCGCCACGTCCTGGTACCGTGTACCACGTGTATATGGAGTGTGTGAGGTTGCAGCCCCTGTTCATCATGTACATCAATGATCTGGATGATGGTGTGGGAAATTGGATTAGTAAGTATGCAGATGATAGTCTACAGAGAGATTTAGGCCATTTGGAAGAGTGGGCTGAAAGATGGCAGATGGAGTTTAATGCTGATAAATGTGAGGTGCTACATCTCGGCAGGACAAATCAAAATAGGACTTACATGGTAAATGGTAGCGAATTGAGGAATGCAGTTGAACAGAGGGATCTAGGAATAACTGTGCATAGTTCCCTGAAGGTGGAATCTCATGTAGATAGGGTGGTAAAGAAAGCTTTTGGTGTGCTGGCCTTTATAAATCAGAGCATTGAATATAGAAGTTGGGATGTGATGTTAAAATTGTACAAGGCATTGGTGAGGCCAATTCTGGAGTATGGAGTACAATTTTGGTCGTCTAATTATAGGATGTCAACAAAATAGAGAGAGTACAGAGGAGATTTACTAGAATGTTGCATGGGTTTCAGCAACTAAGTTACAGAGAAAGGTTGAACAAGCTAGGTCTTTATTCTTTGGAGCGCAGAAGGTTAAGAGGGGACTTGATAGAGGTCTTTAAAATGATGAGCGGGTTAGACAGAGTTGACGTGTCTAAGCTTTTCCCATTGAGAGTAGGGAAGATTCAAACAAGGGGACATGACTTGAGAATTAAGGGACAGAAGTTTAGGGGTAACATTAGGGGGAACTTCTTTACTCAGAGAGTGGTAGCTGTGTGGAATGAGCTTCCAGTGGAAGTGGTGGAGGCAGGTTCGATTTTATCCTTTAAAAATAGATTGGATGGGTATATGGACGGGAAAGGAATGGAGGGTTATGGTCTGAGTGCAGGTAGATGGGACTAGGGGTAGTAAGAAGTAAGAAGGGGGAAAAAAGAAGGAAAAAAAAGTGTTCGGCACGGACTTGAAGGGCCGGAATGGCCTGTTTCCGTGCTGTGATGGTTATATGGTTATATGGTTCCATTATCTAAAGGGGCTGCTCCTTGCCTTCTGGCCGCACTTCTCACCCACCATCCTCATCTTTGGACACCCTGTGCGCATGGGAGAGGGTAGGGCCTAGGATGTCCTGGTTGGGTTGCTCCTGGGCCTGGCCAAGCTGGCCATCCGCAACTGGGGGCGCCGCCCCGTATGGCTGCCTGTCCTGCAGCTGTCCATTGTGGACAAATGGAAGAGGACTAGACTTTGTGCCTTCCCCCACAGTGGGAACGATTGTGGGCGGATGTTTTTATGTATTAATGTTAAATTTCTTCTTTAATGTTATGTTGTATTTTTATTAGTGTGCTGCAAGGATATCTGAATTTCCCTGAAAAGGGGATTAATAAAGTATCTATCTATCTATCTATCTATCTATCTGTCATATCGCCAGGCGGAGGTGGGCTCTGCCCGAGCCGGCTGCTTGCTCCTTTTCTGGGGTTATATCCATGCCCAGGTGGTGTAAGAGAGGGACTAGGCCCTGTCCACGGGCACCCTGGGAGATTTCCGGGACCACTGGGCGTCCTTGACGTGTAAGATGGTTGTATAATAGTTTATCGTTTGTCGTGTATTATGGTGGTGGGTTCTGATTTGTTTTTCACTGTGCTGTTTATATAATTTTAATATTTGAATAAATATTTTTGTTATAAAAAAAAGCTGGTTACCAAGCTCATGGAACTGGGTCTCTGCGTATCCCTCTGCAATTGGATTCTCGACTTCCTCATCCACAGACCGCAGTCTGTTTGAATTGGCAGAAATACTTCTTCCTCATTAACAATCAGTACGGGAGCACCTCCATGCTGTGTGCTCAGCCCCCTGCTCTACTCACTCTATCCTCATGACTGTGTAGCCAGACAGTGCGAATTCCATCTTCAAGTTCGCTGATGACACCACCGTTGTTGGATGAATTATAGATGGTAATGAGTCAGAGTATAGAAGTGAGATCGACTGATTGACCAAATGGTGCCAGCACAACAACCTGGCTCTCAATAGCACTAAGACCAATGAACTGATTGTGGACTTTGGAAGAGGAAGAATGAGGACCCACAATCCTGTTTATATCGATGGGACAATGGTGGAGACAGTTAAAAACTTCTAATTCCTGGGCGTGCACATTTCTGAAGATCGTTCCTGGACCCAGCACATTGATGTAATTATAAATAAAGCACATCAATGCCTCTACTTCCTGAGAAGATTACAGAGATTCCGTATGTCAAAGAGGATTCTCTTGAACTTCTACAGGTGCACAGTAGAGAGCATATTGACTGGTTGCATCGTGGCCTGTTTCGGCAACTTGAACGCCCAGGAGCGGAAAAGATCGCAAAATGTTGTGAATCCTGCCCAGTCCATCACCGGCTCTGACCTCCCCACCATCAAAGGGATTTACCGGAGTCGCTGCCTCAAAAAGACAGCAGCATCATCAGAGACCCACACCACCCTGGCCACGCACTCATTTCACCCTTGCCACTGGGAACAACGTACAGGAGCCTGAAAACTGTAATGTCCAGGTTGAGGAACAGCTTCTTCCCTACAGGAATCAGGCTATTAACCACGACAACAAATAAGCTCTGAACTTCAATAGACTATTATTATTATTATTATTATAATTGCACTATTATTGTTTGTTTTTTTAGTGTGTTTATATATGTGTGTGTGTGTATTTGGGAGTAAGTGTACATACACACTGAACTTTTTTTTTTCTCGTTTATCATATTGTTTACAGTGTACTATGTCACATATTGTCTTGTGCTGCAGCAAGTAAGAATGTCATTGTTCTATCTGGGACATGACAATAAAACACTCTTGACTCTTGAACATGACCTCCCAACTCAATGGTTATTCAAGGTTGAGGCTTAATATTGGATTCTCAGTGAGTCAGGGGAAGTAGGGACTGGATTGAATACAGGGCGAATCGGCCACATGAGTAGCAACAGGGCTCCAGCTTCCCCTTCTTCACATTGTTCATGATTTATGCAGCTTTCTGATTATTTTTTGTACTTCACTTACATAAATGCAGCAGAGCAGCATCACTTTGCTTCATCGCCATCTTAGATATTCAACAAACTATTATTCTTAAGATAGACACAAAAAGCTGGTCACACAGCTCAGACACACTCAGCAGGTCAGGCAGAAAAGGAATAGGTGACGTTTCGGGTTGAGACCCTTCTTCAGACCGAGAGTCAGGGGAAAGGGAAATGAGAGATATAGACAGTGATGTAGAGAGATATAGAACAAATGAATGAAAGAAATGCAAAAAAATGACTATTATTCTTATTTTTCACAAATTCAGCTGCGTTCAACAACTGCTCAAGTTATTAATACCGCAAACTCTTACTTTTTCCTGCTTTTGGAATCCATAGTAAACCCTTCATGGATATAAATTTAACTTTTATTTGATAAAAATTAAAGTAATGAATTTAGAAGGCATCAAACTGCTTTTAATGAAAACATAAATACGCAATGATAGAGAGAAAAATAATCAAAACAAGCAATGACCCTTGTCTTTTTGATTAAGGTCATTGACTCCATTTAAATGAATGGACTGAGCAAGACATGCCAGATATGGCTGGTGTAAAGCCGAGGGGCCAAATGCAAACTGTATCCAGCCACTTAGGTCAGCACCTGACCCGAGGCCCCAGAAATTTGAAGGGCCAATGCAATACAAGTAAATTATCAGAAATAGCAGATGAATCAATGTTGATTATCTTTGGAGACACAAGGAATTGCAGATGCTGGTTTACAAAGAAAACGTAAAGTGAAGGAGTAACTCAATGGGTCAGGCAGCATCTCTAGAGGACATGCTTATGTGACGATTCAGGTTGGTAGAAGGGTCCCTACTCAAAATGTAACATATCCATGTCTTCCAGAGATGCTGAGCTACTCAGGCACTTTATATCGTTGGGAAACTAATCACCCTATTTTCACTGATGATTATTGGTTCTTTAACGTTACATGTGCAAAGATATCTTATACAGGTACTGATACAGAGAAAATGTACATTCCAGACAATGGGCCAACTGGAGACTTTTGTAATTACATCAAAATAATGTTTGTGATTTTCGGCAATTCCATCCATTTTCAGAACATAACTCTTGCAAATGATTAGGGGTTACAGCATTTTCATATCATGTGCTATCTCTTCTTTCATGAAGCTATTTCTTTATTGTAGGAAAAATTACTCTGCAAATCCTGGTCATTCTGCACCTAAAAACTTTGTATCCTAAAAATAAATCTACTTGATACACATTAAAAATATTCTTGGTTAAAAAAAAGCAAGGTGTTATCAGACAATTGCAAAAGGTTCTGCTCGTTTCCTCTTCTTTGACTACATACCAGCTCTGTTCTGATCGGAATACATATCATGGCTCATTGTCCGGTGATATTTCCTATCTAAAATATTCCACTTCTGGGAATTGAAATTACCAGATCATACCAAGGTATGTTTAGGGCAAATTTTGACCCCTTACTTAATAAATTAAACACACTAATTAAATTCTGGAAAACGCTCCCGATGTCTTTAATAGGCCGAATAAACGCAATAAAAATGATCTTTTTACCACAAATTTTAAACCTATTTCAATCAATTCCTATATACTTACCAAAGAAGTTTAAAAAAAAACTCGACTCAGATATCACTAATTTTATATGGGACTATAAATCACATAGAATACAAAAAACTCATCTGAATAAACCTAAAGTATTAGGGGGTTTAGCACTACCTAATTTTATGTATTATTATTGGTCAGTAAATATAAAAAATATGATTCAACTGATGGATAACTCCGCCCAGCAAGCGGACTGGATTGTAATGGAGAAAGAGGATTGCTCCTCTAGAAACATTGGAGCGATCCTCCTCTCTCCAATGAAATTGAATAACATAAATTATAATAAGTACCCAATTATTCATAGTACAATCCGAATTTGGAAACAAATAAAACAAAATTTAAAATTAAGAAATTTATCACTTTTATTACCTATAGTCAATAACCCTTTGTTTAATCCTTCTATTATAGATAAAGCTTATACACAATGGGATAGATTAGGAATTAAAACGCTTGGTGACTTGTATGAAACTGGAAAATTACTTTCAATTCAACAATTACAAATAAAATATAAACTCGGAAATAATCAATATTTTAAATATTTTCAAATATGCGACTATTTGAAAAAATATACAAAAGATCATCATAATAACCCAGCAGATGTACTGGACGAGGCAATGCAGATAAAAGCGGAATCAGCAAACTTAATATCATATTTGTATAATATTATCTTAAATGCACAAATACCATCTACGGAGGGTATCAGAAGAGACTGGGAACAAGAGTTAGCTATTAAAATTTCAAAGGAAAGTTGGAATGAATACTTATTAAACGTGCATAAATGCTCGATTAATGTAAGACACACTTTAATACAATTTAAAATTTTACATAGATTATATTATTCGAAAACTAAAATTCATAAAATTTTCCCAAATGTATCATCTATTTGTGATAAATGTCAATCCCAAGAAGCTACCATAACGCACTCATTCGTTTCTTGTACAAAAATTCAAAAATTTTGGAATGAAATTTTTGAAATCTTTACAAAGTTATTTAAAACAAGACTGATACCCAAAGCAGAATGGATTATCTTCGGTATAACGGAAGATGGTCCAGAACTAAATGTGTTTCAAAAGAAACTAATGGACTATGGGTTAATAACTGGAAAAAAGCTAATTCTAAAATTTTGGAAGAAGGCTCCAATACCAACTATAAATATGTGGATTTCAAATATGTTTGAAACATTACACCTAGAAGAGATAAGACTCCTCCTAGCAGGTAAACCAGATCATTTCCACCTGACGTGGTCTGCATTTATAGAATTATTACAAACATAAGGTGCAAAAGTACTTTAAAAAAAAAATTGAGGTCAGGTAAGGGGGGATGATAGTTGAAGAGTTGGTATGTCCAATTTGCGTAATGCTCATAAAAATATTTGTTTCTCTCTTTTTCCTCTTTCTCTCTTTCTTTTTTTCCTAGGGTCTATTTCTTAACTCTTTTTCTTTTGTTTTTAATTTTGCTCTTATAGGGTCTTCGCCTTTTTTGTTGTCACATTTCCTACACTTCCACTTTTTCCTTCACTTTCTTCTTTCTTTCAATCTTTTCTTTTTCTAGTGTAAAAAATAAATGGAGTACATTAATTGTAAGAAGATATAAATGACAAGTACTAATGTATGTGGTTGTAATGTAATGTACTTCTAATAAAATACAAATTAAAAAAATATATATATATATTCCACTTCCCCCCCACCGCCATACTAAATATCCTGGACCCATTGTTTCTGATCTAGGTAAGCCCCCGACTTCATGCTGCCTAACATTGTAAATGCGATGTTAAACATATTGAACATATCAACAGGAAACATTGATTGTGTCCACCAACAACACTAAGGACTAACTTGCAGTAGTTAAAACCAGGTTGTATCATTTAAAGGAGTGGTGCACTGTAACTAGGAAGGATTATCCTTGCTGTGGTATAAACATGTATGTGTTGAAGAGGAATGGAAATCTAAAATGGGTGTGACTCTTGCTTAAAATTTTGCTCTTTCTCATTCCAGCATTTGGTTTTGCTGTTCTTTGCTCGTTGTCCAAAGAGAATATTTATTTGTGCACCATGTCTGGAAACAACTGCAAAAACCTTGAAGTCAAGACTGCCATGTGGATATCTATCATTTGCCCCAACCCTAGAAAGCTCCAGACAGTGCAGAAACATAGCATTAGCAAGAAGGAACAACTAGCAACCAAGCAGCTGATGATTCTCTCAAATGTGCTCCATGCTGCTATTTGTGTGCATAACTGTGCGCTTAAGTGAATGTTTTAATTGGAATGCTGGTCTCTTAATGGTTGTGTTGCCGGTGTTGTTACCACTGCACACTGACTGATGTCTCCATCCGCCAGCTCAACATTTCTAGTTGTGGTTGGCCATGCACTCACCAACAACCCGGCCAAAATGGCATCCCATGTGAATCATCCTACAAATGGGCATATTCTGAGAAGGCTCCGCTCCTTCAATGTCTGCAGTAAGATGCTGCAGATGTTTTATCAATCGGTGGGGGCCTATGCTATTGTCTTCGCTGCCATGTGCTGGGGCAGCAGGGCTATGGCCGCAGACGCCAACAGAATCAACAAGCTCATCAGGAAGGCTGGCACCATCCTGGGGAGTTACTGGAGGTGGTCTTGGAAGGGAGGATGCTCCTCAAACTGTGGAGGGTCTTGGACAGTACTGCTCACCCTCTCCATGACACACTGGTCAACTTGAGGAGTACCTTCAGCAACAGACTAGTCCCACCAAGGTGCAACACAGAATGCCACAGGAGATCCTTTTTCCCTGTGGCTATCAAACTGTACAACTCCTCCCCCTTCTGTTGTGGGGTTAGGCTGACTCCCCTCCCTCCCCTATCTTTGCACATTCCTCATCCTGGACTTCACGTGCTGTGCAATAACTGGTCACTTAAATGTCCTTATTATTGTACTGCACATGATACTTACAATGATTCGTCATGGTATCCGTTGACTGGTGACACACCAATTTCTCTGCGGGATAAATAAAGTGGTATCGTATCGTATGCTCATGGAATGTCATTTAGGAGCCGAAACAACAACGAAAACAGCAACAAAAATGAACACCAAGTTTTCATATTTGGTGCTCAACATCTTTTATGAAGCAAATTCTTGACCATCATTTGTTTTTTTTTAAATGACATCTTTTCCCAGGTGCAAATTCGAATAGGAATCACTTACCAAGCCTGCAACTCTGCAAAGGTAGCTTTGATCTTCTTGACAGAAATATCCATTTCCTCTTTGATCAGGAGTTGGTATCTAGACAATGAGACCGTGCATCGTTGCAAGTCCTTCACTGATTTTTCAATGCTCGTACCTGCTTCGAGACAAACAAATTCTGGTATCATCATGAGTTGTCTTGTTTGTAGTGTAATTGCAAAGAACATTATATCCAATACCAGCCATTGTGACCATTTCATTATCAGAGTACTCTCTGCATTGCATTAGTTGACTTTCCAAGAAAGCCCTCTAACTGCCACAAAATCTATAATTTTCACAACTGTATAAATATTACAAACAAGTGCCTAATATTCTATTGCAGGAATATATTTAGAAGGGTGATTTTTTTCCTATGTTCAGCCACCCTTTGCAAATGGATTTGTTTGAATTCCCACTGGTAGGCCTCCTGAAGTTAAGCAAAAATCAAACTGCTGGAGGAATTCAGCGGGTCAGGTACCACCTCTGGAGGGCAAAGGATAAAGAACCTTTCGCCTCTGGACGATTCTTCCTGAAGTGAAAGTTGAAGATTAAAATGAAATGCCTTGTTATATACTTTGTATTTCCACAGACACCAGCCTGCTTTCCAAAGCTGGTTACATTGGGCTTTAAATCACCCTATTTCATCTAACATAAACCATGACATATATCCACCACACAGCACTGATGACCCAAATCTCAAGATTCCACAATGAATATATGATCCTGTTCATTAATTGGGCAATTACTTTCATGTAAATCCAGCCTGGAGCTTCCCATATGTGTTTGTTAACTGAGCCATGTGACTATTCATATCCTATACTTGACTAGTTGGGCATTTACTAATCAGTAACAAGCTATCTCTTTAGTTCAATTAATGCAATAAAACAGGACAATTAAAAAGCAGTTATCTTGGAAACTGGATAGCGATGCAAAAGCACTTTTCCCTCAGGCAATTAAGCTGAAATTGCATTACAGAATTTGTAAGAGTAGTTTGTTGCCTTGCAAAGAAAAACGAACTTACATTCCAGGGGATACTCTATCCTACCAACTTAATGGAACAACTCCATCATCTTAAAACAGCAGGGCATCTGCACATTTCTGCTTTGCAACCAGCTTTCTCTCCATGAAATTAAAGTCATCTTATTCTTATAAATTCTTTTAAATACATTTTCAGAATGTTAATATGTCAATTTTTAAAATTGATCTGCAACAGTTTGTTTGTTCATCAAGTTTAAAGATGAAGGACAAATGAAGCC